>QKMV01002662.1:0-12817 GCA_003287335.1 Lednia tumana
CGACGCCAATAGACCAGTGCCACAGGGCCAGTTGTCAATACAGTGCGTCGTTAAACACCATTATAAAAAAAAAAAAATGTAGTTGAACTTCCAGACGTTTCCCAGCTGTTGTTTCAGTCAGTCGTGTATGACGAGTACACATGCACTCGAGAGTCGTGGGGTGCTTGCCGCAGCTGGTCCTAAATTGCCTCTGAGCTGTTCACATAATAGCACGTAAACCCAGGTGTCGAGCGACTTGTGCTTGTGATTGAGATTGCCGTCACGGCGAAATATTACTTACATCAGCACACAGTTCGTGTTGGCACCCGAAATTTCCACACGAAAATCCCTTTCGTACGGAAATGTACTAATGCATGAATGAAGTCTAATTACGACAAAAAGTAGCTTTTTTGTGGCAATCTATGCATGCAATATACGTTATTTCAGGGTCAGGGATAGAAAGAGAAATTCATGAATGACGAAAAGTCAAACTATATCGGTTCTTAGTTCCCCAATTCTATCTTCTTCAAACACGAAAATCTCTAATATTCTGAGACTTTCGTGGTGAAAAAAATCTGTTGATTTACGCCCAAAGTCAACAGTCAAACTCTACGAATGAAACTTTCTATAATGTACGTCTCTGACGTAATTAGGTTTTCCTTCTTGGAAAGCTGCGGGAACGACGTCATTATCAGTTCCACTTGGAGACAGACTTCCGCGTCATCCTTGCGATCTGGTCAAGTTTGGAACATTTTCTCATCTTCTAGGTGGTCGAGCGTTATTGATCTTCACAACTTTTTGGCAGAAAAAATGGATGGACGAAAGATTTAAGACTACGTATATCTATAAATTCCCTAGTCAATCGTTGTTTGGATTTGTCTGGGCATGACAAATTACACTTGCGAAAAATGTTTTCAAATGGACGGATTCTACCATTACGACCGTCAGAAGAACGAAAATGCTCGATTTGTCATGTAATTTTCTTACATGGAATGTTGCTTCGCGTATTTCGTTCACCGTGGAAATGTGTCTGATCCAAGAAAACACTGTTAGCTTGAAGAGGACCACGCGATCCGGAAAATCCAATATTTTTTTCTATTTGCGAAGAAATCTCGCTTTATATACGGAGTAGAGAATGGAGTTGGTATTTTCATTTAGTCAGCGATTCGCCTCGATTTGATTCACGAATAGAAAATCAGAATTCTTCAACGCAGCCAATGCATTCAAATCCCCCTTTATCTCACTTCGTTGTGTACTCGGCGTTGCCATGCCATGTGTGACTGACTGTGTGCGGAAAAGTTCAAGTTCTGCACATTTTTCAGCACAGCTTTGACTTGAGTGGACTCCAGTCATGCGTTTTTCGGTTTTCGAATTGCAATGATTAAAAGTTAGAACACATATACATGAAAAAAGATTGCGGATTCGTCTTTCGCTCGGTGATCCGATCAGTGCACTATAAGTGCAGAGCTCCAATTCAAATTCCAATAGAACTTTAAAAGCAAAATATTCGCGCTACCTTTTCGATGCTATGAAATAGAATCCCGCTGGGAATTGAATTCAGTGTATACCATCCACCTGTCCCATTTCAGTTTTAAATCATAGTCAAATTTGTCGGAGAAGCTGTCTGAAATACCCGACTGCCATCTGCATTTTTAATCACCCTTCTGTCTCTAAACATTTTTTCTAGCCCATGCTACATGCTGAATTCACGATTTGAATGAACACATTATTCAAATTTTCTGGTGACATTTTCGATGTTATTCTATTGTGAGTTAAAACAACTGTTCCTCGTTTCTTTGTGCTGACTATGATCTCGATTATTATAAAATACCAACGTCGTGACATTTCAATGGCTTCATCTCCTTTTCATACTTCTGGATGAAACATTCGTCTGTCGTCAGGCAGAGTCCGAGTTCCATACGATTCTTGTTTTGCTACCCGCCTGTTAGTCCATCTGTGTGGTATTAGTGGCAACCATGTGTACCCCTCACCTTGCCCGCAACCAAGGTGGTTTTTTTCTCAGACTTTCAAAGCAACGCCGGCCGCGGTGGTCATCGGTGCTGGACGACGGACTGGCGAGCCGCGCTCGCGGCGTGGCCCATCCACTGGTCCACTGTAGGAAAACCGGTCAAGGACGTTCTTTTATGTAGTCACCATTGAACATAGGTCTCGTCTTCGCCGGGACGTTGCCAGATAATTCACTCTTACTCTTATCGATCGGTAGGTATCATCTTCATCCAATTAAAGAAATTCGATCTCGTTTCGAAATCAAGCGATCGCTTTTTACTCGCTGGAAATCGCTATATATTCATGCTCGCGCTTTTTGAATTATTCTGTCATGTGTGTGTTGGGTAATATTTGATCGAGATTATATTATTTGGAGCCAACCCAAGCGTGGTTCCATCGTGTTTCCAGTCATGTTTGACATCAATAACCATCCAACGATAATATAGTATCAAAGTGTTTGACACGCGCAAATTTCCGCCCTTTAAACAAAAACATCCATCCATAGCTGTACCTTTGATAAAACGTTGCACATGCAGCTGCAGTACCTTTTATTGCCGGCAGTGCTGCAACCTGAGCTTTTTTAAGTCGTAGGGAGATGACAATCTGATTGTCACCAGCCGGATTTTTAATGACTCTAATACTCTCAATGGAAAGGCTGCGTACTTGAGCTTAACTTCGTCTTCGACACTGCCATGCAAATTCAATCAAATTACAATTGCTAAACTCGGGGCAAAAACTTGGGCCCTTACGTACACTTTTCCGGCGATTGTTTTATGTAAGAGGATGGTCGTGTAACGTATAACATTAATGATACACGTCCATTCTTTCAATTCGTTGTCGACATAAGACCTTCAGTGTACCAGGTCGTTGCCCGTCGTTGCCCATGTCTTACCTGAAGGAATGCACGAGATGAGAGGAGGATTATACCAATACACCCAGTGTGTAGGTACGAGCCATCATAATAATATAATCACCCAGGAGTATACCAACGCCGTTCACATCACTTGGCACTGTCAGGAACAGCAATCTCACGTGCGAAAACGTCAGCCATAGACGAAAGGATCAGAGATCAACTTTGCAAAAAAATTGTATCTTTTGTCCTGGTGCGTATTTAAATATGACAGCATCTATATGTGTGAATGGCTTTGTTTTCACCAGTTGATATAACGAACGGGGTTGGGAATCAATAGATGTATTTATGTTATGTCTGCAATGTTTGTCCCAGGGAATGTACGTCGGGTACAATACCACACGGGAATCCGTGGATTTACATTTTGGCATGGAAATTCTGCAATCCTGCGCGAGAAAAAAGATTTTCTTCAATCTGCTCATGCAAATCATATACAGCAGAATGTTATAGAAGTTTTTTCTCCGGGCTGAGATTTATAAATGAGATTCATTCAATATGGCCAAACCACAAATTCGTAAGACTCATAAATTCGGCAGTACATGAACCTTTTTCCACTTCGTCTATTCTAGCCGATTAGTTTCCAGAAACATTCCCCCGGGCTGAAATATTACTCGGTACTGACTGACCCATCTGCTACAGTTTGTGTTTTTCCTCCGATCTTCCTTATCATCTTTTGTCTTGTCGAGTCTCTTACTTCGCCGTGCGACGAGTAGCCGGTGAGACTGAAAAAAGTCCGCCGCTTATCTTTTTGCTTCTAGAATCTAGCCTGGCATTCCACAGCCGCTGCTATTGGAATGGGATGAAACCGAACTACCCTCGCTCTATTTTTTTTCCTCCGAGATTCTTCACTCCATTCTTGAGCTCTCCTGCACTGAATACTCTAGATTCTCGAACGAGATCCGAGCACGTTTTTAAATGGAGGCCCACACCTGCTCAAGGGCCAGCTTTAAAACCCCTGCCATTGTCATATGATATATGTCTAAGATGCAACACTGTAAGGGTTTCAACGCAGCTGTCTTACAATCGCTTGGATTTTTAAAACATTCCTGAACTTGAAATTTTTTAAAGCTTTGTGAACATCAAAGCCAGTTAACAATTGAGCGATTGTGATAACTACTTTGGTTAATTTAGAGCTGTTTTATTGGCGAAGATAAAGGAGAAAGCAATTTGTGAGTAGCTGACAATTTGAAAACGTCTGCTCTCAGGTTTAATGATAGAAACTTCGCGTCATCAAGTAAATTGCGTGCGTCGCGCTGTGGTAGACAATCAAGAGAAGTGAAGAGACAACGAACTGAACAGGTAATTTCAAGTCTAGCTCTGCAAAATAAATGAAGAAGTTGATATTTCCTTATACGAAGAGTGAATGCATCCATTTCTTTGATGATTTATTCTGAGCTAGCATTCCGAGAATTGAATAATGTAACACAATTCGATTTGGAAAATGCTTTTCAATTCTATTTTGTTGCAAAACATGAAGACGAGCGTTACTTCGCCGAGAGCAATTTTTGAGAGATGTCCCCTTCGAAAGTCAAAACGCGAATCGATAATCTTTCTCAATTCTCGCTTAACGTGTTGTAGAAAATGTGCAACCTTATTATTACCATCCACGGGTATTTTTAACTCGAGGACCTAAATGTAACTCAATTTACATACGTCGGTGTAAAAATAGCAACATCAATCTCGCAAAGGCTGCGCGTACGAACACACACGTGGCTGTGGGTGTGTAACATTCTGTTTGTTTCTTTTAGCCTAACTACACATGACAAATCTCAGAAGAAAGGCGAACGTTAATTCAACGCATTTTCATTTCCTTCCCTCTACAGTCGTTGCATTCTCAAGTTTTCACAAATTCCACGGGTGAAATTACTTCAAACGCTTTATTGCTTCAAACCAAAAGCGCGCAAACCAAATTCCACCCCTTAACTTTCAATTTCAATTAAATAAACATTCGGATTTTGTTGAGCTTGGCAAATTTTCGCTTCAACCAAACACGGTCTAGAAAATTACTTTGCTGCCATGACTGCACGCTGTAAGCCGACTTAGAGAACAATCCCGCTTTACGGGGCTTGATATTCAATATAGCTGCTTTCTATGCTGAGCGATAAACCATTTATAGCGATGAAAAAGCGGCTCTTATAATACGTTGGTGGAATTAATTTTACTGCAAATTTCTAGTTTGCTTGCGAAAAATCTCCACGTGGGTTCTTTTTTAGCAGTTGGGTTGAGATGCGACTAGTTTTTGTTGAAGTTCAAACTGGAAAAAATTTCTAGAAAAAATCAACACAATTTTTGACGAGATGAGTATATCCGATTTCGTCTCTCCGAATTGGAGCAACTCTTTTTGGGGTTATCCTTTTGTCCTTTTATCCTTTTATCCTTAAATTGAATGTTATATGTGTACGCTTGTCGTGGAATAAGGCAGACCGCAATGCATGGATACGAAATTAATGGAATTGGAACTTGGCTCCACCATCACTTATGCCCATTAGAGTGATATCAGTCTTTTCTATTCTAAAACACAAGGCATTTAAAAGTAATAAACATCCACGCTTTATATTCCATTCTTTTGTGATCCACCGAAAAAAAAATTTACGATGTGATAAACGACGGCAAAAAACAGAGGAGAAAATCGGAGAGTGCACCTCGAAATTGTAAGTACCATTCTTCTCGCGTCTTGTTTTGCTATTACATGCAATTCAGGTTAGTTTTCGCTACGGGCATGTTATTTCATTGGTCACTAAACAATGACACCGGTACCTTGAGCTATAACATGCATATAGAGATATGCATGCGTTTGCATTTGATGTTACAATCCCGAACGCACACATACACACACACTGAACAAACAAACATAATAACCTAATTTTTCCGGTTAAAAATAGTGTGCACGAATTGGGTTGGCTGACGGCCTGTGCTGTGCGTTGAGCTGGGCGTCGCGACGCACATATGCTGGTAGTCGGGCCGACGTCGGTCGGTCGGTTGGTCGGTCGACTTGGTACATGCGTGGGCTGTGACACATTGTAAATTTATTGTGTTGCTTCTGTGTTTCGGTTTCTTGGAGACAGTGACGTCATAAGATGTACGCTCTGATTGGAGGCTGCACTGGACGGGCTAGATACCGAAATAGTTGAAATGTTTTGCTTTTTTTAACGGATTTTCTAAAGCGCGCGCGACTTGACTGTTGTTCCAAGCGGCGATTGTTCGATGTCCCTCGGTGCCCCGGTTCCGACGTCGTCGACATTAACCGGACAGACGGGCATTGTTTGGGCGATGCACACAATCATGATCTGGAGGTCATGCATCTCTAAATCACCCTTTATGACTCTGGAAACATATTTTACCACTCCCCTTATCTAATCGAAGAACATTTAAATTGAGGCTGACAACTTGACTGAACGTGATCAGAAGGAAAGGTGGCATATTATAAATCTCATTTTAATTGCACAGACAAACGCTCTTCATCATCTGTGCTCTCTCTGGCAAATAAAAATGTTCTATTTTTAATACATGCCATCCTAAAATATAACTTTATCAATTTTTAATTCAGCACATAATTTATTATCAAAAGGCATGGTCGTAATCAAGTCGACGCCATGCACTGCTGCAAAACACTCATGGGACTGGGTTGGGAGCTTCTCTTCGAAACTTCATTTCGCGTTTCATTGTCTGTTTCCTGATCATCCATCATTGCGCCGCGACCGGTCATCAATCATGCGAAATCAATCGATGTCGACTCTATTGGCGCCCCTTTCTCTGTTATTTTGCTGTTGCTGGAATTCATTTCTTGACAGAGGAAAGAAGCAAGTCTATAACTGTCTGGAATAACGAACAAGATGCGATAAACCGTATTCCACAGAGCCGAAATTCAAGTTTTCCCTTCTTCGGGGGAAAAAATTGAAATCCAATTCCGAAACGATCCGTGCAAAAATTAAATGTTTTTGCGCTCTTCATTAAACGAACCAGGCTCGCGAATCAAAAACACACAAAGGAAACTCGCAATTAATTCACGGTCCACGTCGATTTTTATAATTGGCACATTGATACTCTAACACAATTCCCAGAAGTATATCCTCCCCTTTCATCAGCTGCAGCAACGCTGAATTCTATTTGCCATCAGACCCACGGTACGGTGTCAGCACATTCGTTAAAAACACAAAAATCCGTGCGTCAAAAATCCACTGACACCGAATACACCAGCTATTCGTGATACTTTGGCTTAATAATCGATATTGCGGTCATAGGTATATCCGATTTCCTATAAATAAAAATCCTCGACATTATTCAACCCTCGAATGTCACCTCCAGTTTCCAAGGGACTAGGAAGCCCTAAGGAGCCGATACTCTTTTCTCCTCTCCCGTTGCTCGCAGCAGCATCTGTAAGTGTATAGTATATGGGGCTTGTCTGATCAGTCGGGGAGGGTAGCTGTCCTTGTGTGCAGAAGAAGAGAAGAGGCTGTGTGCTCGCCATGGGGCACACTTCATTGGGCTCCGTCTCGTGATATCGGGAGATTGGATTTGGTCAAATCGATCTGTCACTCTCACTCTTGAGACGCCGGCTACTTGCGGCTCACTGCTCAATCACGTCGCCACATGTATATATATATACACAGTCTCTGTCTATCTCACATTAGCTTTCAGCTGTCTCGAAAATGGTATGTCAATATTTACTCAATTACAGAAATTTACCTAGTTGAAATATACGTAATTAGGTACTTGAACATAAAAGAAAAATAAAGAGTAGGTATGTCGTATCATGTGTTTAGTATGCGTAATCGTCAAGGTTTGTTCAAGCTGGCTTGATCCTTGGGGTCGTAGGGGGACATTGTCTTAGAAAAAAATAGCATTGAGCGCGCCATGTTACTGTATTGGGGATGATAATCGGCTGCCCGGCGAGCCGGAGATGGCCCGAGAAATGCTTGCTTGATTGATATTTACGAGCGTTTTTGGCTTCGGTTTCGCGTTTTTTTTTGTTTAAAAAAAACGTAATTTATCTTACAATATTATCTAACAATATTAATTTAGCCGACGCTGTGATACGCGACTTCATTTATGTCTCCAAAGTTAAGTGAAATCAAAATTAGTTATGGATTGTAAATTGTATTACTATACTTGATGTAATCCTGTCATCTGATAGCTTGATTGCCAAGAGTATCAGATTTGTTTTGTACAACAAAAAGCCACGGATATGTTATATATTGTGTTTAAGTTGTCACTTTATGTGCAAAGTTGTGGACATGTAAAAGGTTAATCCAGCAGCTCCAGGCAACAGATAAGTAGCATCTGGCGTTGACCCAATTTGCATTCAGTGATAGACGGTATCATATTCTCCATACAATTTCTATAATCGAATAACTTCGAGAGAGCGACAGGATTAGTGACATAGGCATGGTCGAGATTCAAGGTAGTCATATTCATGAGTTTCTTCAGTGCACTGAAGTCCACCGAAGCATCTTAAACTTTGATCAACTCACTATCACACACGATATTCGTGCTATAGGTCTGTATAATACGATCGTTCACATTGCAATTGCAAGTTGCTAGTGATACGGTCTATTGGGATTCGGAAACGTTATTGACATTGACTGGCGGCCTGCCATGCCGGGTGAATACGGAAACAGAAGAGAAAGAGAGACCGTCAAAGTCGACAGGAAGAGCGACGGAGATAGGCAGACTTTGCAAACTTCCGGTGCTGCTTCCGATGAATAATGAACCTCCAAAGGTATATGCGATTGGAACAAAAAGATAAAAAGGAATTCTCACCTTATCCTTCTGCATGAAGTTTACACGCCTTTGATTTTGACACAAATGAGCCTCTTGGGGGTATGATTTTTAAACCACGTCGCGTTTCATTCGTTTCTTTGCACCATTTTGGTTCTCTATAATTTGACACAAGAGAGTGGTTCTTGTGGAAGAGCAGCCGGGGCGATAGCTCATCTGATAGCACCTATTCGCTACCGTTGAACGGTCATCCATTTGGTCCGTGTCCTCTCCGAGAGTCTGCACTCTCTTCTCTGAGTGTTCTGGCTACGAGCTGCGGGGGTGGCTCATTGTTGAAAGGGGACTAATAATCAAGCGACCCCGTGGCTGAATTGGTGATAGTCACTTATGTTGACTTGGCGATCAATATAATAGACGGGGTTGGCTCGGGAACCTTGGGGACATTTAGCTGTGTATTCTGTTCCCGGGTATATAAACGCATACAAAATTAATTAACAATTCGCTCGCTATTTGGGGAGATAGTCACCGTATTTTCTTTGGATGGGAGTATTTATTCTCGGTTTTATTCGCTTATATCTCTCTTTCGAGAACAATGACTTTTAAATGATTTTTTTAAGCGCAGCCATCTGTACTGTCTTGTATGTTTAAACGACACATTGTGTTTTTGGTCTCGATGCATACTTTTTGTAAGCATCCCTCCAGGTATTTCTGCACAAACCAATTGAAAAGTA
Organism: Lednia tumana; assembly: GCA_003287335.1. Classification (NCBI taxonomy): domain Eukaryota; kingdom Metazoa; phylum Arthropoda; class Insecta; order Plecoptera; family Nemouridae; genus Lednia; species Lednia tumana. The sequence continues at coordinate 9,346 of QKMV01002662.1, forward strand.
CGTACTGTTCATACTTTTAACAACATAATGTTTATTTTACCGTGTATTTACATTTCAATCAAGTAATTACGCAGTACACATTAATGCATATTACTTACTTGGGTAAATATTGAAAATACATCTTCTGGACGTACTGCTGGCAAGCTTTACATGGAACGGACATGATCATTGACTTTAAGCAGACGATTTTTTTACCGAACAGTCTAATATGTTCATATCGACCCCTGGACATATCAGACATATAAAAATTTCGCGTGCCCAGTGTCCCATGACTCTCCTTTGCGTATACATTTTTTGACCACTTGGGTGTTTTGAAGACGTCGTGCCAGTGGCTTTTGCACCAAGAGAAATCCTTTTCGCTCACTTTAGTCCTTCCGTCTGCTGCAGAGGTCTTTTGGAAACGCATGTGGGACCGATTGGTAGAAAAAAGGTTATTTTAAGAGTACACCCGCGTTGAAATGTAAAACCGGCATTGGCTTGGCTGCCTGCACCATCACTTGAATATTCGCATGCGGAAAGTGGCACCTATAACCAGCATACAAGATAAGTCGCGATAGCTACGAGGGTTTCGCTTTTTACACCGCTCATGCCAGTGTTCAAGAATAGGAAATGTATTCCTTATCGGAACATTATGCTTCACAAGATAACTTCGTAACGGGATTTATATTGTTTAGTTCGGTCACTAAAGTTTTCTTGTCTTAAGGCGTGTTGCAACATTTTGAGCTTTGACTTTGTATATTATTATCAAACAAGTAACGTCTACCTATAAAGGAAATAATGAAGACACGGCGCATCCCTTTAAGTTCGTTAAAACGAATGTGGGAACTGTAGTTCCAATTTAAACTTTATCTAACGATGTAGTTATAGTTCGCCAACTTCAAAAACTTGATTTGATGAAAATTAGAAAAGGAAGCGCAACTTTGGAATGGAGGAAACGAGAGAAAACTAAAAGTTTTTATATACATCGGCCTCACCCGTGGCGGTAGTGTAGATAATCGTTTTTTACCACCTCGATGGGCACATGGCCTATTACCACGAACATGCTTATACAGAGAGTAGAATAATTATTCCAGTTGGCAGGCATTTCTTGTAACTCAGACGTAAAGAAATGTGTAAAAGAAAATGACCTGGGGCTCAATATCATTACTATATTATACACTAGTATTCACTCCCACCGCACAGGCACTTTTAAATGACGGCCTGCCGGCCACCATGTAACTTTGGCACCAAAGGTTTGTGGTTGAATGTGACTCGGGCTCGCTCAACTCGGCGGCGAGCTAAGGCGATGTGTACACGGATGGTGGTAATCACCATCCGCTATGGACCATAATCACGGCGAAGACGCGGGCAATGCAATTTGTTCCAAACCACAGAGTCCGGGCATGAAACCGTTCGTCAGCAAGGGTTCGGTTTTAGAAGAGAATGATAATGTACGCGCCGAGAGATGCGTTCGACGCGAAGTTGGCGTAGACCAATGGTTAGACCGCATCCATTTCACATTCTCTATATAAGCTAGGAGCCTTGTCCGGTCAGTGCGGTTCAAGTTTTGATAGAACTGGAATTAGATAACTGCCTTGTGTATGTCGAATCAGCTTTATATATAGATAAGTTTATATTGAATTCGAATTTCGCCAACAGTCAAGCTGTGAGTTGCGTCGCTCGTTTGACCGATTAGGCTTCAAGGAGCTAAGAAAGCTATACAATTCGTTAGACTCATCTAGAACAATTTATGTCTGTGAAGAAGTGATCAGCATAGTTCGCGAAACGTTGGGAAATTTTTAGTAGATTTCTTAGCATTTATACCCAGTTTTTGAAGAGTTTTTTTGAAAACCATTGAAGCTACACACATGATACATATACTAGTCCGTGCATATGTAATATTTACTCTCTTAGTTATTACATCTTGTATTTTGAAGTTTTATTAATGCTGCAACTTATCAAAATATATAATGTCTATATATGATAGTACAGTACTATACGTTCAATTAGTAATTAGAATGCACAGTCTTACACAAGGGCGGAAGTCATGTGAATAATGTGTGTATGTATATTGTATGATATGCATTTGTATACGCTTGAATTGTATTGCCACTGCATTGTTTAAGTAAGATGCTTTGTTCTTGTTTGACACTCGCTTCAGAAGGATCATCGGAGAGGACCATCTTTGTCTTTGAACTGCGAACGAACACAAATTTGAATTCAGATAGATAACCCACGTGCTTTACTACAACTTTACTTACTATTCGACAATGTGGAACGAAATCCATTGTTGCACTATCTGATGTGACACACAATGCGATATATTATATTATGTTCATGACAAAAAGAACAGTAATAATGTTTGACCCAATTCGTAAAGCTTGTTGGGAAACTGGAGTTGAACTTTGCTCCGTTCTATTTCTCGACCGAGTTTGTCAAGGGTTGGAAGCAAAAGTCGCAGATGCACGTGTTTGATTGAATCTTGTAATTCGTTCAGAAAAATGTAATTAAAAATCTCGCTGAAAGGCGACATTCAATTTTCTAGCGCTAACGCAGACATGGTATATAGATTGCGACCGCTGGTGCAAAATGCTTCGTGACCTGGCACCTCCACCAAAACGCTCCGAGTAGAATTGAGCTTTGTCTTTGACTAGCTCTGACGGAATTGACTATTATATGAGTACTTGACCATGGAAAAAGTACGCAGCATTAACGACGTTAGTTTTGGGTGATCCGAAACTTAATATGCGTACTCTGATTCTGGTCATTAGACGTTTGTCGTCGGACAAAATCTATGAGTGTTTGCAAAGTGCTAAGCCAAGGGCTGAGGAACGCACTGCTAGGTTGGGGTCGATAGCCCCCCGATTTCCCAATATCACACGGAAGCACCCAAATCAACGCGACGATTTCTGCGTATTTTTGTCATGGTTACGAAGACAAGAACACATGGACTAACCGATTTGGACGTGGCCTAATTGCGCTCCCAAAATGAACATACCTCCTCCTCTTCATTTGGGCATATTGAACATTTCGTGTAGCCACATCCACGAGTACAGGGTTCCCATTACTATTCTGGTTCTATTGTCGCATTCATCCCTTCTGAGTACCACGTGACCCACGATACAACAATAATTCCCAGCCATTTCGGGAAACTGTGGAAACTCGTGATCGGGATATTATATTAAGGAGCAGCATAGTTAGTGGGAGGTAAATACAGAGCGACAGGAGCATACTCGAGTAAGTAGGGCTCGTGAGTGTATTAAGCGGAAAGCACGGCCATGAATGAGTAATTCGAGTTTACCTTAGGAAACTCTGTTCTCGTTAGTGTAGTGTCATCAGAGAAACCATAAGAATATCTTATATGAAAAGAAATACCCGCTTTGCAATTATGGAAATCTAAGATCCTTATTGCCGCGCTGCAGGATTATTACTTAGTCAAAAATCGAAGTATAAAATCCTAGGTGCAAGAGAATTGTAAGAAAGAATTAAAATG
>QKMV01002663.1:0-12815 GCA_003287335.1 Lednia tumana
AAAACATGAAGTACCAGGCGAAGCTCTCTGAATCACAGAAAAACATGAAGTACCAGGCGAAGCTCTCTGAATCACAGTGCTTTATTTGACGTCAATTTAATTGCATTGCTTGTTAGATTAGCAAATAAAAAAACACACAAATTACGGGAACGTGGTTTATGAAAGTCGGCAAGCGTGAATAATTCGATGTGACGCCGCACAAAGGGCAATTGATACATTCAAATAAAATGAAAATTATCTTTACGTTCTTCGGACAAAGCTCAACGCACGTTGCCTGTCGTTAAGTTTCTTATACGCACTGTGTTTCGTCGCTATTAAAGAGACTGTTAACCCCTTGACTAAGCAGTGTCACTTCGAAGTGGTCGTTAGGAATTTAGAGACACAAAGAAAAATATTTGCTTTCATACAAGCCGGATGAAAAATGGTCCAACATACCATTTCTTAACTGGGGTTCCCAAGTCGAAATCTCCCATAAGAAATCGCACCGGAAATATTCCGACCCTGAGCATCTAGAAGTAATTATGTTCAAACAAAGCTTTCAAATTGATAACGTGTTTGTTTTCAAAAAACTGTTAGTAAATGTTAGTAACTGTGTAGTAACTATTAGTAGAACTTCTAACAACAAACTGCCAACGTTTCGCTAGCAATATTTAAAGCTTCTTCGGGGCGAATGTCCGATCGTTGGACAGTTGGACAATCGACCCGAATAAACTTTCAGTATAGTAAACAAAACGTTTGCAGTTTGTTTGTTAGAAGTTCTCAGCAGTAAAACTCATTTACTAAGAGTTGTTTTGAACAGTAGTGCTGAAATTAGGCAGAAGACATGACTCTTAAGAATGTAATCACATGTTTGTTCATCATTTCATCGTTATATTAAAAAATTGACGCTTAAAGATGCAGTTAGTTTTAGCCACAGTCAGGTGATTATCGAAGGAATGTGTCGTATTTCAGGCACATTCCTGTGCTACTGTGCTATTCTCGCGTCGATCGAGTCGCCGCGCGCGCTTACCGAAATCTTACATTAGGTATGCAAAAACAAATAATATCCATAGGTTTTTTTAGAATATCATTTAAGACTGCCGTGATGAATGTAAGCCCAAATGGAAATTTAATTTGAGAGGGTTACAACCTCTGTAATACTCCATATTTCTCTGTCCTCCCAATGGAATTTGCACAGGCACTGCCGTAGTAATCAACGAAAAGGAAAGGAATAAGGAATGGAACACATACATAAAATGCCAAGCAAAAGTAAAAACAAAAATTTGTTCAGAATCTATCCGGGACAATGCCCTTTTGTCCCAACGGACGAGCCGTCACTGCACTGCCTTCTATGTCCCTTAACGGCCCCTCCCATGAAATTGCGAAAATGGCCGGCGTTGTGTAATCAAACACTAGTTTCTGATCAGTGATCAGTGACCAGTGATCACAAACTTAAGGATAGCAGTACTGTGGCTACACCCAAAAATATCTTAAAATTCGAAGCTTAAAATGGTTACTACTTAGCTGTTTTACACTTCGGAATCCAGCTAAATCTTTCCAATGCAAAATTACTTTCATTTCTGATGCAAAATCAACGTGGCTGTCTTGAGTGCCGTAATTTACTTTGATTTATTTATTTGCGGAAAAAGTTTTTCCGTTTGTGTTTTCATAAGCTTCTTTGCTGCTAGTTCATTTTAAGAATCTCTTTGTATCTTATTACTTCAAAATGTTTAGATTTGTTTATCTTCGACAACCACAGGCAATAATTAATTATAATGAGTTGTAATGGAAAACTTACATATTTTATTGGAAAACCAATGCCATTAAAATTTATTCTACCGCAAGATGAACATTACATTTTGACGTCGCAGTTATTTCAGCAACGAACCCTTCTTTGAAGACATACTTTTATAAAAAGGTGAATCAAGATAAAACTTATTACACTCAAATTTAATGTCATCTCGGATCATTTTCTTCAAAACAAACGTCCTCCCGTGCCATTTTGTTTTTAACATTGACCAAAAGAGTTCACTTTCAACTGTACACGACGCACAGCGTTCTTGCCGAACACACTGCATGGAAAGCCATCCCATTATTTCCGTCATCAACCCTGTTGTTGTTGCTTCCTATATCTATCTATCCACTCTGCTCGACAACAGTTGGTATCATTCTTTTGAGCACATCTTTGCAATGCACATCGGTGAACAAAGAACAAACAAAATGAAAACGAGTACTTTGCATTTCGTTCAATTCCTTTGTAAGCCGGCCCGCCACGTTGGTTGTGTCATCTGACTAAAGCTCGAGCAATTTCATCTGGCAAGCTCAACAGCTTTATCACGACTCTCATTGATTACTCTGCGGTCGGTGCAAGCTTTTGTTTCCATGGAAAGGTATCCATCTGGACGGGAGGAGGGGTGCCGGCTGGTAATACCTAGCATTCACATCATTAGCACCGTCTTATTTTTCTAGATCAATTATGCGCGTAAATGAAGAGCGCTTTTGTAAGAAAAATACTCACAATTTGAATATAAATCCTCGTCTTTGTAAGAAATGGAGGCGATGAAGCTTGACAATATTAGCGTTGCTAAAAAGTAATTACGAGCTTAATATCCACTCGCGATCAGCGTCGGTGGATAGTGATATTTTCCAATATAATTTCAATCTATTGATTACGGTTCACTAGTCCGCTATCCCTTCTGCAAAAATGTAATACTAATATCTACCACCCGAAATTGCAGTTGTTATTGTATCGCGCTAGTTATCGTGTAGTCGCGGCCATTTTATAAGCTGAAAATACACGCTCACATTACTCGCGATTAAAACTTCTATTCTGCGTTAAAGAGTTAATTTGTTGAATTAATAATGGAGGTTTAAAACAATCACAGCTCATCGCGCGGTGCGGCACGTTGCGTTGCGTAGTGAGAAAGAGCGAATAATATCTGTGTTACACATTGTCGAGCCAGTTATACGCCGCCATGGCAGGCGAGTTAATTATGCTCACGCGTTGATGTCACGGACGAATATACGCACAGTACGCATAACGCATACGCATTACGCATCTACGTACACTGCGTGATGGCATGCACTCACTTTTCCGCCGTGTAACTGACTTGCGACGCACGTGAGTGGAACTAACAAGCAATCCTCACTCCAGTCGTTCTGACTGAGTTTTCGCAATGTCCGCAATGCTGGTGCTCGCCAATTGCCACAGGATTTAACTGTTCATTACCGGCGTAACGCTGGTTTCGCCCACGGGTCTCGTTTATTATTCTATCATCGAAAAAAGAGATATCAGTAGGTATATTAAAAGTTAGAACGGCATTTTATCATAATAGGTGAAATAAGTGTGCTGATAAAACGGGGTGCGTTCGCTAAGTGAAAAAGTTTTTGTCTGCGGTGGAGGTGCCGCGTTTAAAGCTGGCCTGCGCGTGGGGTTGCGTTCAGGGGCTGGCTTTATCGTTGTCGCAAATGACGTTTTCGCGCGCCAGGCTTTGCCGTATGTCTGATTTCCGTTACGCGGAATCGTCTCGTGACGGGATCTAGCGAGACTCGCGAGTGCGCGTAGTGTGTCAAATGTGCTGCGTCAATTTTTGGATTGTTACGTTATAGTCTTTGCTTTAGTTAGAGGTGCACAGAATTTCAACACGTTTTAATCCTCGCACTTTTAAGTAGCAATGTTAACATCCAGATAACAGATAAGCACGTTATCTGTCAGAATACATGGGACTGGGTATGTTGTCAAATATCTCTTAGGCCCTCACATGCCATATTGCCACATATAGGTAGATGAGTTGGGGAGGAAATTTGGTATTTGGCAAACAGCTCTGTGCTCGAGTCAGCGACCAAGTCATTACGGGTATAAACCTGAGTCCTGTCAAATAAACATTGATTTCAATAAATATAAACCTTATCACCTCTTGCAAAGCCGAAATTCCGTGCACTCCTAACTAAAGCAAAGACTTTACTTAGTTATGTGTTTACGAAAGGCCAAAGTAGATTCAAAATGAAGGATACATAAATCAGTGCGTTCGCAGTTAAATGTAAACATGTGATTTGCATACCTAGATTAAAAAATACCTACTTTTCTTCTGTACACTTTCCATTTTTTTACGCGCTTGGGCATATAAAATGTTAGTTACCCATCAATTATGTATCGCTCCACATACCTATGTGTGCTGTTTATTAACGAGTCTCCATTGGCTTTCAAGAGGATGCTTGTATGTGCATGTGTGCGTTAATGTAAATACAACCTTTCCCTTGTGGTATGTGTGTGTGTGTGTTAGGCTCATATTAATTATCTGAATTATTACACATGTTTGCATTTAATATTCGTCGCAGTAGCGGATGCGCATCACATGCAAATCCTCCACATTCTTGATTTTATAGCAGTGTGACAAAGTACTTTCGAAATGATGCCGGGCTGTTTTTGCATACCTAGTGCCGGTGACTCATATTTGTTCCATTTGTAACCAAAAAGAAAAATAAACAACCAGTTCTTCATTGATATAATAGTTTGTTGCACGCTGAAATTATTCCTAATTTAATAATAAATTCTCCTAAAAATTCCCCTGCCAATACAACTCTAGTACAAAATTGAACCTCTCGCATTGTATAATTTAAATATCGAAAACAGATAATTAGCACAACTTTGCTGCAACGTTAATGCAAATGACAACAAATTTCGTGAAATATAATGACAATTAGTGCACGCTGCTTAATCTGTATATAATCTACTTGCCTCGGGCCAGCGGAATTAAGCATGCCTCGATTGATACACCATTGACAAATGATGCTATTATGTTGGATATCGCGGCACCTCAATAGCAATTATTGAAGTGTTAATCTCTGTGCGAGGCTCGAACCATTGGATCGCTAGAGTGGCTTTGGCCTCCATGAAAGCGGCCGCGAGATCAGGCGCAGTGAGTCACGAGTCCACGACGAATGGTTACGCTCCATCTGAACTTTGGCCTGCATTATTATATATCCGTTGTTAGACTAAATACGAGAAAACGAGATAAAGGAAATTAATGGCATGAAACTTTGTTTGTATGCTAATGTAAAGAAAATTATGTAGGTGAATTTACGTACGTATATTATTCAACGTTGGAGCAAGTGAGGGAGTGGTGTGCGATATTATTTTAACTAAGTGGACAGCCGGAAGGTTCTCGAAATTAATTCATTTGTGTGTAGATCTCTTCTCATACACTTTGAGCAGAAATTTAAATCTCAACAATCGCAATTATAATTAAGAGACCGGAGGGAATTACATAAGCGCACGTAAATGTCGAGTTTCTGGGAAACTCAACAGGAGATTCCAGTGAACGCGGTCGTGGTATCAACTCATAGTATACGGATTTTTATTTAAGAAGCTAAAAACGTTATATCTGGCTAAACCCATGTTTTAATTTACTAGTACTGTTTAACATTATACGTACACGAACGGGTAAAGAGTAAATAGAACAGAAAATAATAGAGAAAAAGTTGCGTTCTGATCGAAAAATGCTTCGTTTGAAGTTACCTCAAATACAAAGTTATTTAAATACACACTCTAGCCAGAGTGTGCTTCTATTATTTTCGATTCTTTTTTTGGGTTTATCTCAAAGGATCGGAAACAGCACAAACATAGACCGCAACAGCATGCACGAGACTGCTAAGCGAAAATATTACATCGTCGCAGCAGTGCCCGCCACGGACCATGCCCCATTATTACTTTCTTGGTTCTGTAGTCTGAACAAGAAGTCGACAATGCGCGCAGCCGAGTGTCCTGCAAATAACGCTGCCTGCACAATCGAAACACTTTGCGCTGCCCCCCCCCCCCACCCTCCCTTCAGCATCACACACGCTACCACGTTCACCTTTCTCTTCTTAATTAAGTTAATTGCGTCAAGTAGGTGGTAGAGGCTTTTGTGTCCTGCGAGTGCTGCTCGAGCCAGGCTGAGGCATGGTCCCCAGATCCCACTTTAGTTAGCCGAGTGATGGAGGGCGGCCATTCTTATCCACCTTACACGAGTCATGTTTCCAACTTTCTTTGGAGGTCGTTGTCGTCGTCGTCGTTGTAGTGTAGTCGTCGTAGTCACATCGCCTCCGAAAACGAGACAAGTTTGTTGCCAATTACGGGTGTCATTACGCCCTGCGCACATTTTCCAAACATCCAGTTCGAGGTGTATTCACTTCGCGCAAACTCTTTTGTTCCAATAGCTAAAGGCACGGTGCGCAATTTTGTCTTACGTGAAAAACACTCCACAATTTGAATGAGGCGACGCAAATTACAGCACGCCATTAATTGGCCGTTTTTTGAAACGGTCGTGTTTTTTTCCAGCATGTCGAAGGACATAAATGTGCACGATTTTAAAGTTTTCAGAGGCAATTTCCAGACAGCGCACATGTATCGTTATAAGTTTGTGCCCGAGAAATGCTTTCTACGCAAACTTGTTGCACCTTCACACAGAATCTTATAGCTAGCGAGCGAGCGAGGATTACGCACTGACTTTCCTAGCAGGCGAAATTATTAATGCAAATTAATAATCTATCTACCGCACATTGAGCATTCCGTAAACCATTAGCGTTCTATTGTCACCTGCGTACGGCTTGAATTAATTTAATTCCTAGAGCAGAACACCACAGTTCGCTACATCTCTTAGGTCAGTGACAAGCACGACAGTACGACTCGATATTACAGTCGGCTATGCGCTAGTTGCATTAGTTATACCCATTCACACTATTCGCCAAATGTAATTGGCATCAAATACATTAAATTCCCTCAGGCATTTACCATTTATACGTACAGCGCGCCAAGTGAAATGTAATTTTGATTGATTAACATTTCATTAGTTTAACATATGTTGCTCTCTCTGGATCTTTCATTGCACGATGAATAAGCATGACATGCACGGCGGCAGAGCCGCGATTAAAACTAAGGAGCGTACGCGCGCCGCGAGTTTGGATAAAAGAACGGAGACAATTGATGCCAAAACCACCTAAATGGCTGTTAACGCAGACAAATGTGACAGATTGTGACGGTGCGCTTTTGTTACTCGGATGGAGCTGTTCCATCTACTTGCTCCACAATGTTGTTTTACAAAGTTGCAAACGTTCACAGTCTTGTTGTAATACCCTCCCTTGTTTCCTGTCAGATTAGTGGATACGCTGTAGGCATTCGTCGCATAGTTTTCAGGAAGTTCACGTATTGTCTTTCTTGTTCTTCTTCTTCTTCCTTCTTCATAAACTCCACCTCATTCGCTGTCGTTTTGTACTCTCTTCCGCCTTGGTCCTCATCAACTTGCAGCTTTCGTATTCCGCTCAGTCTTGTTCTTTCCCACCCGGCACACACGTTAATGCTTTGTTGATCTTCTTAGAACTCATGTAGTTCCGCTTTCAAATTCGTCATGTGCTAAACGAAAATCTCCAATGTTCTCCGATTCGCTCTTTTCTCCTATTGTAACGTTGCTTACAGTTCGCGCGGCGTCGGGCTCAACACGTTTATTTCGCCAGATTCACAAGTCTGACTACATCCTCTTTGTGCCGACGGCGAGCAAGCAGCCTTCGAGCCACCGTCTGTTTGCTTCTTTCTGTTCATCTGGCTTTGTGAAAAGCGGCGCTGCGCGTAGCAGCGTAGCAGCACCAGCGAATAGAATCCCGCCAGGCGGCTCAACTTACACTTACATTCCCTAGATGCAAGCGGCTGGATGTGATTTGGAAGCCGTGCGTCTAGAGGATAATTTTTCCAAGCCTCGAGGAGATTCGCGTTTTTCTCGGCCCGCTCCGTTTTCCAGCCGTTTTCCGACGAATTTCGCGGCCAGTTTCTTTCGGATCGTGTATGGGAAATGATGACACAATTGGTTTTCCACGCGTATTTGAACTGTTCCCTTGTTTCCAGATCAGGGGGGTCGTTTTGGATTTCTTCGCCGGCGCGCGGAAGAAACCTCTCCGCACGGTCAGAGGCTATAAATATTTTTTATGTGAATGCTAAAACTTTGTTGCTCCGGCCCGGGGGTGACATTTATTTTGCTTAACTGAATTGCAAATTAGTTTAATAAACCAAGCCATATGTTTCTATCAAGCGAGACCATAGCAAGACGGCGCAATACGCCGACGTTCTGTGTGTATGTGTGCGATACGATCGATCTTCACTAAGCCGTCATAGTCGGCGTCGCGGGCGTCGCGGGCGTCGCGGGCGTCGCTATACCAGCTTCACGCTTCAAGGAACTCGCACAATAACGCTGATATGATCGTTTAAAACTTTTACGATAGAATCACAACTTAATTATAACGTACAACGAACCACACCCATATTTGTTTACACAGTCTCTAATTGCTAATCCGTCACGTAAAGTCTTAACTGGGCGCGGCGGTAATGGAGGTTGATTTTATACGCTGGACTACTAGCTGCGGACACACCCTATTATTGCGGACACGCAACCAAGAAGCCTCACTTCTCATCTCATCCCTTCTTAATACCATTAGCAAGCTTTTAATGGTAAATGTTTAGGAAAGGAAAATCGTTATGACTGCGTCTGTACTATCGTCATGTTGACATTAGCGTAATAATAACGGGTACGTTTAACATGTCTTCTACACGGCTTTAAAATACAATGGCTGACATTTTCACCTCCTCATAGTTTCGAATAATATTCATATGTCAAAATACCAGAGCTGACATTTTGACATTATAAATTGTAAACAATAGCGAGCAGAAAGATGCGTGCTGTAAGCTCTAGACGAAAATCCTGACTGTTTAGGGAGGGTGGTTTTAATGTTACCCCAGCTTCTCTGGAAGCCTGTGCGTAATACATCAAAACCTGCGTTCGTTTCACGTTTGGCGGATGTGGCAACGTGCAGTACCGAAAGTTGGGAATTAATAACCAAACAGCGAAACCGAACGCGTGCTTGCTCGTTGCCGGTGATCGGTGGCAGTGCCGCGTTTCGACAACTCCGTCACTGCGAACGTGTGCTTTGACAGTTGAAAAATTACGAGAATCAAGATATTGTGTGATTTATAAGAGACTCCGCGCTTCGAATCCTTTTCGAGCAAAAATCCCAGAGATTTTAATTTAAAAATTTTCGTTTAAAAAGTGTAATTTATATTCTTAAGAAAAAAAGAAACGCTTATTTCATGCTTAAAAAAGTTCTTTAATGTAACCAGAAACAAAGGAAATCTATTAATTTTCATTTTCAATTTTCTTTTAACTCGCGACGTTTGATTACTATTGAGATAATAAAACAAGTCGGGGCTTCAGCTCCGTCTGAATGGTGGCCATTAAAGTGTGCACACCGCAGCAGCAGCAGAAGCAGCAGCGAAAACTTAGAAACCCCATACATTTCGCAAACAATTTATTACTTGCTCCAATCTTCCGCTAGCAATTCTAATATGAAAAAGACGACTTAATACCCTCCACAAAGATAATATATTTCTTTCTTCTGTCTTTAAAGTAAATGATGTTGACATCAGGTATATTTTCGCAGCGAGAACTCCCGATTCTTCCTGGCGTGGCAGATGAGTTTACACGGGCATGAAACTTTGAGTAAATACCAGACAGTTCGCTATCAAAATGTCCCTCTTCACATACCTTTCTTTGTCTTTAACACCGAGATAATATTGTTATACGCCATGCACATGTTTACCTTGGAGTTAACTGCATACTAACGATAAGAGCACTCAGCAAAGCAGGTCACTTTGTCAGACATGCATAACGATATTGCAGTTAACTCGATGCACTTCGCTTGAGCGGCGAATTAATTGGAATGGTATTAATACTGTATGAAAATGCACCGAGAATTATGGCACGAGCTCGTCGGAAGCCCTCGGGGAGATCTCAAGTCAGATGCAGTCAGCGTTCACCCGGGATTTGCAGCTTTTTGCTACCCGACATAATTTATTTCCTCTTATACGTAGTGATGAATAATGATCGCGCCGACGCCATTAATTGATACCGGGTAGAGAAAACTAAATGGGTTTGCTTTTCACACGCCAATTAAAATGACACGTGACACGGAAACCGACTTCCTGAAAATATCGGTTTCGCGGATTTGTCTGTAGCAGCCTAGGATTATATTTTCCTAACCCGTTACGACTTACGGTTTAACAATAATTTGACCAGTCATCACCATGGTGAAAGAAAATCAATGGGGTCGCTCCTCAAATCCATACTGCATTTTCTGTACTATTTTCAGACAAAGAATTGTTTATGACTCACAAAATGTACTTTTACCTTTGTTGTGTGTAATTATTTAGCTCTTCACTTTAAAACATCAGATAATTAACTGGCGCTGCAAACGCACACTGACGTCAGAGTCGCTGTTCACGCCTCTTGTTACCAAATCGTACCAATAGAAAGCTTTTCCTGATATCGAAACCCCAGGTAACAGCCTTTCGTAGCAATACAATTAATTACGTCATGGTTGCCTACGGTCGAGACGAAAACAAGGGTTTTGAGCGACCAAATAAATTACTATTGTAAAAGGAACTATTGTACAGGGAAAAAATGTGTGTGTGTGTGTGTGTGTTTGCACTTAAAGCACTTAAGCACTTTAATCACTTTTAGGCTAGGTTTGTTTGCAAAGGTTTGCGCGCCTTGATCGTATCTGACACTTATTATGTCCTTAAAGTTGATATAAAATACTGGATAAATGGAGGACGTGCAAATAGATGTACTACTTGACTTAAATTTGTATCTAAATATATGCATTTACTTGGAGCGTTGATTTTTAAAAGAAACTTATTTACGCAACGTTTGGGTATTACCTAAGGGTCTATACGCACCTTTGGGTTGTGGTTTAGTCAGGTATTTAGCCAATCTCAATAGATTTTTGAGACTCATATCTCCTGACTAATTTTTGCCCGAGGTAGCTTTCAGCATAGTTAGCGAAACGTTGGCAGTTTAGTTTCAGTTAAGTTTTCTGCAGTTTAACCCAGTTACTAACAGCTTTTTTTAAAAATCTCAATAGACTTTTTTTTTAAGTATCTTTTGAGCATTTTCAGGGCACCAAAAGTGTCAGTTACTGAACCTCTAAACTAAACCGTTAAAACGAAGCCACTCTCCATGCCAAAGCACGGGGCAGTTTCAAGGACAGCCAACCGTCCACATCCTCTCTAAAGTGTGTGACATAACATGACTACGTGTGATAAACAACTAGATAGTCTATAAAATGTATCCATTCTGTATTTTATGTCTCGTCTACTTCCAGCTTCTATCTAGCTGCCGGCCAGGTCCCAGGATGTTCCCATCTCGTGTCTCAAATTGGAACAGAAAACCCTTGGAAACCACGGGAAACTCTATGGTCTTACGGATAAATATTCTCTTCAGAATCGTCCCAGAACTTGGTGGAAGACCCCAGTTAGGGGTTTTTTCCTTACCACATCGACGTATGTGGCAGCAGCATGAATAAGAATCCCAAGGAATATAACCAGCGTTCAAACAAGATTTGCGACCATTTTGTATGCATTCGTTATTTCTTTCAGATATGTTGTCATCGCCATGGTGACAGCTAGTCGTGTGCATCTGCTTTCTATAGCTAACCTCCTGTATTTTCTCTTGACCGGATATTGTTAAAACGGCACTAAAGGGGATATTGTCATTGGTTGGAATCTACCTATTGTGTCGTGCATTTTTTTTTTACGAAAACGCAATGAAAGCGTAACCACGCTGAAAGAGCAAGCAATCGAACGGGACGAGTTTATTTTTGAGTACAAAAACTTTCGTAATGTACTGAAACCTTCATGGGTTACCTGGGAACGCTATGCTTGTTGCTTGGGTTTTGTACAATCCTGAAATGTATCGCTTTATCGAGATGTGGTTGTGTTTTTTTAAGAAAAATATTTTTCCACTGATTTATTTCATAATATATACTGATTTGAATTGGGACAGGATTGATTTTTAGAACGAATTTAATCGAGATCGGTGAACCAGTCTAGTCTGTGCAATGCTAACAACAACAAAAAAACAAGCACCAAAGTGGTTAAATGGCAGACGCTTCGCTCCCTGTTGATTGCTTACCCAATAAGGATAGAAAGTTAAAAAAAAACTGTTAGCCAGAAGACATGAGTCTTAAAAATTTAATAGGGTAGAAAGTTGTTTTTGAAAACCTAATGTACCTTGCTCAGCTCAGTGGTTTAGAGCATTTTCCCGGTTAGCAAAAAGGTCCGGGGTTCAAATCCTCGAGTAAGCAGGTATTTTTGAAGTAATTTATAATATTCTTAGAACGTACCTTTACTTTTTATTCAAGCATTTTTTTGCTGAAGTTATGTCAGTTTAAAAGTCAGAATTTGCTAGGAATTTAGAAGGAACAGAAATTGAGTGGTGATGTCACCGAACAGATTCGAGCGTACTTCATATCACGCCAATTGGAAGCTTGCTTTGACATCTAAACCCTGGCAACACTAACAGACTGCCATATAAATTAAATTACGTCACAGAACAGGTCGTAAGAAACAAATGCTTGGGTTAGCAACTAAATAAGGGCCCAATATAAAATCAAACCAGATAGCTCGTAATATATAGTGCAAAAAATAGAAAAAAAAATAACATATTCATTTAAAAAATATTAAAATCACTTCAAAAATACCTGCTTACTCGAGGACTTGAACCCAGGACCGTTTGCTTACCGGGAAAATGCTCTAAACCACTGAGCTAAGCAAGGTACGGTATTTCGGGAGTAATTTAATCTATATGAGTGGTAGATCTCAATTGAGAATTTGATCTAAGTGGCTTTGACATGTATTTTTGAAGTGATTTTAATATTATTAAAATTACAACTAGCCGTGTAATGGACGACTAGCGTTCCAGAGGCGATCAACATTGGGGGATTTGTAACGCCATAAGAAAAGCATTGTCCCCCAA
>QKMV01002664.1:0-12814 GCA_003287335.1 Lednia tumana
ATATTTTTATAGGTTCTTTTAATCATAATTTCCGTTTCCCCCCTGAACAAGATTTATGCGTGTTTATAGCAACCAGTCATATTGTTGAAGAAAAAAGGCGGACAACTTGAAAATAGCCTTTTGTCATTTCATTTTTTCCTAGTTTTCTTTAAGGGTGTTTTTCTTTTGAAGTTTTCTAAGAAATACTACGCTCATCCAGCAACGCGTTTATAAAAAGCGTTACGGTGAAGCCCTAGTTAGAGAAAAAAAATGTTATGAAGTATAAGAGCGACACAAAAAGGGCGCCTTTATTTATCACTATAATTAGTATTTTCCATATACGAGTGCATAGTCTTCAGCCTAGAGCAAGCTTCTTTAGTACTAGAGTGTAGTACACCACGAATGTCTGGTTGGCGACGGCAACTATTCAACGACTCTCAACCAGCTACGATTGGTCAATTTGACCCAAACTTGAGAGTTAAAGGTAACGTGCGCGGGATTATTACGAAACACCAACGCTTTGTTCCGAATACAAATTAAATTTCACATTGATTTCTCTGGACGAAAACGGGTAAGGGCATTTATTTCCCTTGTGAATCGTGTAACGTTCAATGACAGTCGATATCAAAATTATCTTCAACTAGCAGAGTCCTGTGGCGCAGAGACTTGCTCTAGATCTACTCATGCCCGCCAGCTAAAACGTTATACAAAGTATGAACTTGTATCGGCGTGGAGTGGTAAAGTTACCCAACTAGTATGCAGTCGCAACGCTCTGCACATTATCGCCGCACAAGACTTCGCTTGTCGCTACCGCGCAGAACATTTAATCCAAAGCGAATAGGTTCGCTTGGCTGAAGTATCTTATTTAGATATGCATACTATCGTTTTAATTTTAATTGAAAAACATGAATTTGAAAACGTTAGCATGGAAAAAGGTGCAACTAAAAGAAGTTAATCATAAATTCTGTAACTTTACGGAAATTCCGCCAACCCCCCTATCGCAATCTCGCTCGGCAGTCGTGGAGGAGGCTTGACGCTGGCGGCATAGTTGGCCCAGACGTATAGTCCCGGCGAGTCCCGTATAGATGCAAGTATTCCCTGGGTTGCCGAGGGCTGGTGGCTGCTCAGTAAGTTTAATGAACAATCCTAGCTTTCTTTCCGAATAAAATCTCCTTCGAGACGCGGACTTTGGATGGCATTGAACGAAGATCAGCAATTATGGGGAAGTATTGGTCTCAGCCCTCTCAACTATGTTTGCCTGAAGTTAGCCTACAGTGTATTGATTGTCAGCGATTGCCCATACTTGAATAATATAGGTCAACGAGTACAAATAATAGAAGAATGCGGCAAAAACTGTTAACCAAAGCAATGTATAATTAAGGTATAAACGTCTCGTTTTGTCAAATTCAAAGAACTCACTGTGAAACAAGCAATGCTCTTAGTATTTTCGCTTATAATTTATTTTCAGTGCTTCCTTTTTTTAGAATTTTTTAACCATTGGCTATACACGGAGCTATTTAATGGCACGAATGTCACGTTTGAAAATGATTGCACTGTTATACTTGATCGTTTAATTAAATATCCTATTTTATATAGAAATGGGTCTTCGTGCTATTTGCACACTAGTAGGCATGCTACTTCCAGGTAGATTAATAGAGCCGATTGCAGGTTAAAAATGCATGAAATATGGGAAAATATGTCTGAACGCTCATCACTGCTGGGAAGCATAATACCGATAATACCCTTGAAACAGCTCGTGTGAGTCCCAAAGCAAAGCACTCTCCGCTAGGGAGGGGAAACCTTACACAGCCGGTAACTTCATCATGACTTATTAACTTCCAGTCAGACTTACAATTAAGGCTTTACTGTGTTTTCACGCTGTTTTCTACAACGTGTGTACATTAATTTTACTCGGAATTGATTTAGAAAGTAAGGTATAAAGACCCGAATTTGTATATTTGATTCGGTGAATTAATGCAAACTGAGTTGAAAAGGGGCGATAATTTAATTGAATCGCAAGAGACGGAATAATTCGTGCGTAACTTGTGATTGATTTTCGATGAGGAATGACAAAATGCTATTTGGTGAGAGGCTTCGGTCTAAATAAACTTGTTTTATTTTTTGATCGATGGTCCACAAAACTCGACGCATTTCAAGCGGACTTCCTGGCAAACGAAAATTTGTACACAACTCGTTGTATTGTATACGGACACGTTTTTTCTTTTGTACACTTTTCATGAAGTTTTGACATGATTATACACGGAAATGGCAAGCGAAAGACGTATTAGTGGTTACGGAATAGGGATACGGTGCTGCGTTCAACTTGGGAGAGAGATGATGAAAGACATCGAAGTTTTGATTAAAGTCAGAGTGGAGAGCGCGGTTTATCAAATAAAATGGACCATAGTGAGAGAAGAGGCGATATCAATTTTCAATCATTGCCGATGACGATGATGATGAGAGTTTTATTATACTCTTTAAACAAAGTTACGGCCCACTTTCATTTTAAACTGCTTTTTTGTGTAAGAGAATGGGGATCTTAATTTAATCAGAACTGTGATTGATATGCAAGGCAGGTAATGAAGTGCTAGGATTTTGGCAGAGTTACGATTTGAAGGTTGAGATAAAATTGGAACCTTATACGAGTAGAGCAAGTGCCATTCCTCACAAAGATAGCGAGCAGTCTTTACTTTTCGGCCATGTTTTTCAACGATACAATATGAAACACAATGCGAATGGAAAACTTGGCAGAATTCTCAGCTTCTTTTTGAACACAAAAAATAAATAATATGAGTGGCTGTCATTTTTCACTTGTTCCTGTGTTGTGTGTGGTTTTAAGTTATGACCAAGATGTGAAATTGGCGTAAAGAATAACTCGACTTTTTGTTGAAAATGAAACATGGCTTACAAGACTAACAATCTTTTCGTGGTCGTGGTTTTGGTCGTGGCTGGAACGAAACATGTATCTTAAAGTTGGTTCCTTCCCTTGTACTGCGGGCGCAAGAGTAATCTCTGCCTAATAAGTTGAAAACAGGCCAGCAGGGATGGAGAAGCGAAAAAAATTCCAAGAAGAAAAAAAAACATCTTGATATGGGAATTTTGAATGAGTCCGTAGTGAATTATTCGCTACAGTATTTACTACAACACGTAGGCCGTTGCTTCATTAAAATACCATTAATTTCCGTTAAAAGTCCAACAGCTGGTAATTGTTTTTTTCAACACCCGCCTCTGATATCTGGTCCGAAAGTCCTTCCAAAAAGAGGATTGGGTGGTTATTACACTTTTCTGAAAGAAAGCTTGCCGTTACTTATACGTGATCCGTTCTTTTTGGCCAATAATTTCTCCGAGTGTTTTTTCTAGAGCATGGCGTCGAAAAGCAGCTGCCAAACTAATATCCAAATAGTCGAAACAGATGTGTTTCATTGGCTTCGTGCAATTGCAACTTTATTGCATCGTGTTTTATTGTCAGAGTGCTGCTATTTATTACGACCTATGTGGGATACTGTTGTACAGCTTTGCATGTGTGGTGGAGGTGCCGGGTTTATAAGCGTATTAAAGCTTAGCTCCTACCGCCTGGAGTTTGCGTACGTTTTCTTGACCACACAATCATTCAAGCTGACATTGCAGCTTTTTTCTCTTTTATTGCTTATTTATATATGTTTATAGGTACTTTCAATATCACACTCTTCCAGACTTGTGCAAAACATCTAATTTAGTATTTATTTTGTCATTTTGATTTGATTTGATCAATATCTTCTTGGATTTAATC
The DNA here is from genome assembly GCA_003287335.1 of Lednia tumana. NCBI lineage: Eukaryota > Metazoa > Arthropoda > Insecta > Plecoptera > Nemouridae > Lednia > Lednia tumana. The sequence goes on from QKMV01002664.1 coordinate 3,749, forward strand.
CGTCGGTGCGTCAGAAAGACGGAACATGATCGTTGTTTTCGTTGATACAAAATGAAAGTCGAGTCAAACGTAGGATTATTAGCGTTCTAGAAGCGCCGAGTTTAAGCTTAAATTCACAATAATCTCAAATAATCACGATTTTTTACAGTATTCAGCTGAAAGTAGATCACAGTTTTTACCAATTATATCAACATTTTATTTAAACATTCGTTTCTTTAACGGCTCTTTTAACGGAAGAAGCAATAAAGTTTGTTACTTTCTGCAGTAGCAACCGATGAAATCAACAATTCCTTACCTGACACGATACTGCAGAAATCACTGCACTTTACTGCACTTTTGATCCAGTTTAATCTATCATGGGAGGACCATTATTTCTGGAAAATAAAAAAGAGAACTTCTCTCACAAGAATATATATTCTTTCGAATCACCACGTTGAGATGAAGAAATCTAAACTATAAAGCTGCGCTACATTTTTATCTCGAGCTGAAATTTAATACGCCCTTCTTTAACTTTAACCATAAACGAATTTGAAATTTGTATCCATTTTATTTTCCAATTCTTGTGTATTTATTTTCCCGACTTTTATTTCGATTCGTTTGAAAACTCTGGAGCCTCCCCAAGATCAATCAACGAAGTTTTAATGTGACTTGCAGAAGACACAATTTGGGGACAGATTCACGTTACTCTTGCCGCATGGATGTACTTTTACAGAATTTCCAGTTTCTTTCTTACCACGACATAGCGTCTCTTTGGCTGTCTTTACTACACGGCTAGCTTTTCATAGAAATGTGTACGAGCCTACACTCCAGTCCGCATTCTTTTTATTTTAAAGGAATACGATTTTCTCAGTCTGAAACGAAAAATAAAATATCGACTAATGGACGGATGGATTTCATTCAATTTATGATATCAAGTCAAATTTTAATTTCGTGAAAGTAAGACAGAAACGGAAGAAGCTTTATTTTCGGGAATGTTCGTTTTGAATTCACCAGCGCTGAGGCAACAAGCGACAACATATCTTTTGACATGACATGAAGTAACAGAAGCCATATCTATTGAGCGAGACTGATTAAGTTTGAGGAGTACAGGACTGGAGTTAACGAAGCTGATCTCACAGAAATTTAATGGCTACCATCGACAAAGATCTCGATCTTGTTAATCAGAAGGGCTTTTGGAGACGGATTTGATCAAATAGCACGTTCATCCCTAGAATAAAGCTGGTTGTAGAACCGAGTTTAAGTTGGCAATCTTATCACAGCAATTAAATTAGAGACTATCTCGTAGCTGCTTTACTAATAGTACATCATAATATCGTCTAAACATTTTATTTTTATTTGACAAAACACTCGGGTACAAATTGGCTATTATACCGCAAATCATACGAAAATGTCGGAGAAGATTTAAAAATAACAGGCATTGGATTTGTCAAGGATGTCCCTTCATACATTTTTTTCGAAAAATTCGTATTTTTTACGTTCATACTCCGACAGAAGCGTTAATTAAAAACTACGCCCAGGACAGGTACGTTGTATGCTTTAAAACTAGATAACGTTATGGAAAACGCTTTTCCAAGTTATTATTATAGACAAGGAAGTTTTATATGCAAAACAACTCAACGAAAGTTTTGTAATTATTCTATAACTAATTGATAGAGACGCTTCTTTGAACCAAACTTCCAGTATATTCTAAGTTTTCACCCGCAGTTTCCGAGTAGTCTCTTTAAAAGCCACACCGACGCGACCATATATCGCCAAATTCAAACTAACCCTCCGCGAAATTGTTCGCGAAAGAAGCGTGCCTGATATTCGGCACGAACGGAGTATGGTACATACGCAATTGAGCGTGGTATTGTGCTGATATTTATGGGCCATAGTAATCGAGCCAAGTAGTGACTTGCCCGTCGTAACCGCTTGTGTGCGGCAGGCAACCCGGCAGGCAGGCAGCACCAGCAACGAGCATTGATCACGACCACCACGAAGCGAGATGAGGTCACAGCCAACAGATGATAAGATCGACCGTTACCATAGCAACGATGAAGAACAGCTGATACGCATGGAAGATGTGCCGCTACGGAGATATACGGGGGATACGGAAAATTCGGATTGTACGCGTATTGTCCAAGGAACAGAGAACCCTTAGTAAGCGCTCTCCGCGGCTTACTTTCCCGTCCTATGAACTATCGCCTGTCAATTTTAGTTTCGCTGATAGGTGCGCGTTTGTAGGAAAATAGATCTACTATAGTTTTAAGATAGGATTTATTGAAATGTCAAACAGTATTCCGCTATAGAGGTGCTCCGACTGGCGAGGACAAAATATGTCATCCCGTTATTTTTGGCCAAACGAACAAGAGAACGTGAGCCCAACCGAGCAGTTATATCTTGCAGATTGTGGTGTGGCTAGGACATAGTTGGCCTGATTAGTCGATTACCAAGCTGAAATTGTTTTTGGAGAATTTCTTCGGATATCCGGACACCATGTTAATTGAGATTTTGTTAATTGAAAACGAGAAAATGAATTATTTCGAGTTTGTGTACAAATTTCGTTGGTTTCTAGACAACTTGATAATGAGGCCGTTACCGCGCGGTATTCCGTGCAAACAACTTTTGGTAGGAAGCAAATAATAGAGCGTAGCTTAGTCTACCTAATACTTAAATATTAAATTAACTCAGTGTGTACAGTAGATTTTACAAAATGTCTAAAGCATGTTATTTTTACAAAAATTCATGTTTCCATTTACCAAAATTGAAGTAAGTTAGCACGTAATAATCACTTTACTCTTCGGATACACGAAATTTATTCGGTGAAATCACGCCAACTAATCGCGTAATTAAATGTGTTTCCACTCGATTTCCCAAGGCATATGCTTCATTTCCTTCCAAGTGGCTGACATCATATAGCATTCTGCCTTCAAAAATTAAGTCAAACTCAAAGATAATAGCTCGCTTAACACGTGTGTCACATTCCTTGCATTTTGACATCGTTACACGATTTTCACTTGAAATGGCGCCTATAATTTTCCGGAGAAATAACAAGAAAGTTGAAGGTATTCCCGTTTCGAACTTAGCAACGACTCATAGTGAACGCCATAAATCATGAAACTGAAACTATGCAAATTTATGAATATGCATAATATTCAAATCAGTGTTAGGTAAATATGCATTCAGCTCCATTACTCATTTGCACTACGATGAAGATGCTGGTCGAGCGGCGAAATGCAAGACGTGATGATTTATCTACCCACATTTGTTTCGGTGCGTGGCATGACGGGGTGGGGGTTGACGTGGAGGTGGTGGGTAAGGGGTATCGGGGGTGTCCTATGGGTCACGTTAGGAATCGCTGGACCGAGCCGGATGTGAGGTTGACCCCGGGGTCTTTGGGGATGGCTGACCGGAAGTGATGGACATCCCACGAGACTTAGCGACGCCGCCACACGCTAAGGGTACAAATTTCACTATGGCCACTTTCGGGCTCCAAAAACTCTGCTCAATTTCAGATTTAATTGTGAAAAATTGCGGTCAACTAATACATTTTGATTTGTTTGTAAGCGGCAATTCGGAGTTCTAAGCCTCGGGGGTTAGTTCAGCGTGCTGGGTCTGAAACTCTGCGAGCATCGTTTAATTTAAGAATGCTTGCTTACGTGATAACACGGCATAAATGAAAAACATTGACACATCATAACTATATTATAAAATCGTCGCATTGTTTTTCTGTATTTATGTGTGTGTATGTGTACTACGTATGTATCTATGTATGTCCGCTCATCATGCACGCACTGTAAATCACACGGCCACCAAATTTGGCACGTGACTCGGTGGTATCTGCGGCCAGGTTTAAGGCCATTTGCAGCAACCAACTTCTTGGCCATTTTGTGAAAAAATCGATTACCGATTCTTTCCCGCCGATGTCCTTTGGTATCGTTACCATAGTTGCGACGATAAGCTATTGTTGCAAGAACCCGATGTCGTTCAGAAGTGTTTCATCCACGACCACGACAATATTCAAAATTAAAATTGTGGCGGAAAAATAGTGGCCCCGTATTTCCTGTTTCACCACCTATTCCAGCGATGGTTTCCGGGCACCGTCGGGCACGCCCCTAGTGGAATAATCCAAGCACATTTGAACGTAGGTACCTACTGCAGGTACTATACCTACCGCATGATTTATTTAAAAGCCATTTGTCGTACGTCATATATATGCAAAGAGCTTTCAACAATTGTAAAAATTCTAATTGAAAAACTAAAAACACGTTCACGTAATTCCTTTTTTTGCACTCGAACAAAATTGCGGCATTCTTTTTAAAAGACATAATTGCTCGTCGTCGGGTCGCGAATAGCGACACATGCAGAGCAGTCGTGGCCCGACGTTTTTCTTGTGGGCGGGGGCGGTGGGGGGGAGGGGGCGGCGACCCACAATAATTAACCCACCGGAAACGTTCTTTTTATTTACTTGCTTCAATTTGCACTTGAAATATCTCCAACCTCTCGCAAGGGCGTGAGAACAGACATACCTTACTGACACGTCGTCACAAACAAGCCGGCAAAACGATCAGACAAACGGTATCGCAGAATGAATTCAAACTTCATTCGAGGGCTGCGTTAAATTAATGATCTATCAGCCAGCCGCCAAAATGTGTCTATTGTCGAGGCACAAACATGCCAAACGTTGAGTGACAGCACAATACTTTCGCGCAAACGTGTAAGTGACCTATGAGGGTAGAAGGGTATTGGAAGGAAAATGCCTCCGGCAAAGGCCGGGCTTAGCTGGTAACGGTAAGAAATAGGACGCAGCTGGGGAACTGACTAACGATATTAAAACCTCGAATAAGAGATCGATAAAGTGCAACTGAAATAAAGGAATTGATTTTTACATTAAAAACAAGATGTCTTATTCAACACGCAAAGAAAGAAAAAATCCATGAAAGCTTTTGTATTAGAGATAATGGCTGATCAGTAATAACGATTGATTCCAACAGCTGCTGTCACTATATCTAGTTAAATATTTAAAGTGAACTATTATAACATAGGAGGTAGAAATACCTATGATAGAAGAGTAGGAGGGAGTGAGCCAGGGAGGGATAAATTGCAGAAGGAATTAATGGATTATTGAAATACTATACGAATTGAAACACGATAAGTTTTAATTATACCTGGGACATTGTATAGCCTGGAGCTGTCCACGCTTTCGAAGTAAAATCATTTTAGAGTTAAACATGCCGTGAGAAATTACATTCAATCTGTATTTTGATTGTTAAAGAAGCCCTTATTCCGAAAGATCTTTCTTTTTGGCGGGCCATAATTTTAGGGTCATATTTTCTGTATCAACGCAATCGATTCCGGCGTCTACTATAAAAGTCGGACGGTGACAAAATCGGAGTATTATAGCCATCAAAATATAACGAATCCTTTCTTTCATCGCTTTTACAAATCCAAGAAAAAAGTATACCAGTGACGTTCGCCATTTCTTCTTTCTTTTGCCCTTATTTGTTTCCTTACACCAGCTTATTGATTTGTATTAAATACCCGCGAGTTTTCAAGTCGAGACCAATATCTTAAAGCGAGATGGAATAGACCATATATTCTTGTCGCTAGCGTGCGCTCTCATTTTGCTTCGCTAAATTCCAGAAAATTCGCAAGAAATTTTCCCGTTTGCTACTGTTTAAGACACATTTTCGCACTCTAGAGTACCTTTACATAAATATGACGTGCAGACGACTTTTTGTATGCCTCTGCTGGCTCCACCGTTGAGCTGTATGGTAGTAAGCATGAGTGCTGGAGATGAAAGAACAAACCAGGTCTATTCGGAAGCCATTTTTTAATATTTTACCCCAAAGTCACCTAAAAAGGCCGTCTTAACTACTCAGTTTGAGCCTTTTTTATGACCATAACAGAAACTAAAGTAAATTTGGAAAAAGGGCTTCCGAATAAACGTAGTTTATCCATTTGTCTACAACGTCCTTGCACTATCATCGCTATCTTCAACGATAGAGCCAACAGAGGCATTCAAAAAAAGATTTTATCAAGGTTTCTTGCGCAGCACACCATGCTAATGTATGCAGATACGTCGATTTCTGTCGAGAGGATTTTCACTTAAAGAAACGGTGCCTTGTAATTGACTGATTCATTACATCAGCCGATCACAAACGGATATTTTTTAACTGAACCATTCGCCATGAAATCAACCAATGATTTGCAGGGCGTATTTCTTGTGAACGTCACTAACACTTAAATGAGAGTGATGAAAATAAATACATCAAGCTGAGTATACATACAATAAACGCTAGCGCCAAATGTAATGGTGTCACGAGCACAAGGTATTGTACGAAATGACAAGTGCAGAAACCCACAAAACTCAACGGAAACCAACGTAGCGTACGTACATAGCATGTAGCTTGTCCACACCACGTGGGAGAAGAATACACTTGTCGTGAGCTGTTTGCTACATGTTCCATGTAAACTTGAGAGATATTTGAAAGCGTGTCTAGCGCAGTGGCAGGCAGAAGCTACATAAGCACGTGGTGCAAGTGTGCATTGTGACCAAATTGTGACTCTTCTGCTTTTACCTCGGACCAAACATAATGGGTGCGGAGCAAGGCGAGAAGCGTGACATACACTAACATTTGTATAGGCTTACCACACTACGAGTAGTGGTACCAACTGTAAAAAAAACTTACTGTATCGGTTCAGGTAGATACAACATTACTGGCGATACTCATTGCGTTTTAAAACTATGTTCCTCGAATTTTTGTGCTCAACTCTTCAAACACTTGTATTTACAATGCATTGATGGCGTGGCAATTAAAAAACAGCATACATTTTAAATGAAATATGTATAGCATGTTTAAAGCAGTACATTGTTGTTATAGCAAGCTTAAAATATGGCCATTGGAAACCTTATAGTAACTCGATCGTAAGCGTCGTATTCAAGAGAAGAGGACAACTCATAGTTTTCACGGGACGTAATGAGACACTTTGTATCACGAAAATGGCCTCTGTGTTACACCCAGCTGAAGCGATACATCGAACGGGAAATCGAGAAATTGATAATCGGTATGTGCTTGGTGTTTACGTATCTTGTATCTTCCAGCTGAGCGCAGCAGTGGCCATTTCTATGTCACAAAGTGGTCTCGTGCAAACTTTGAATATTAGTAGAGTAAAACCATATACGATTAGCTCATTTCATGCATGGGAAATTATGTGAGGACCCTAGCTTCGCCTTGGTCATCATTTTCTTAGAGGAATCAACATTTGTGAAGTGAATCGTTCAATTGATATATTGTATTGGTGTCTGGTGACTTTGTATAAGTGCATCTGAATCCATTCAGTTAGAGAATAGTGGATTGTATCAAATCCAACTACGATGATAATATAGAGCTCTTGTCAGTAGAGGCTATTAGCGCTCCTTTATACGTTGACTGCTTGAAGACATTTTATAAACGTACGAAGTTTCTGTTCCAGAATAACGTACAGTGTAACATATTCAGAAAACTTTAGTTTTCTTGGATCAATGTTGGGCTTGGTACTAAGTTAAAGTAACATCATGAAAAACAATGGCGTTTTTAAAACATGATATCGCTTTTCCTGCGGCATCTTAGTAATCTGGTCGCGTTTATTTAAATCCTTACGCCTGTAAAGGCATATGCCCATTTCAAATCGTATTTTCCTATCTGACCTGGTATCGCTTTAAAGTTAAAGCTAAATTTATGATAATCTGATCGCGTTGCAAATTGCACTGGACCCTCGAGCTGATCGCAAAGCTAAAAAAAAAACAAAAAAAAACACATTTTTTCCAACGTAAGAAAAAAAGGACTCCTTCGAAACGCAGCGTGTAATCCATTTTACGTAGACGTAGCCCTCCAATTTGCCATGTGCCAAAGCCTGGACTGAGGCGGCCATTTGTCTTTGTGGAATGGAATTTAAATAAGACACTACACTTCTTTCGGTACTGTAAAAAATACAGTCGCTACCAAAATCCTTTTTTTACTGCAAAATTCTGGTAGGATCTCAAAACCTATTTTAAAATCAGATTCCATCCAAGATATCTAGCAGCGGAAGATCGCGTTGCGATTTACTAAGCAATTCGTTGAGTAAAGATGTTTATTTTGTTATTCGTTGACATCACAGTCAAGTTATTTCACATTTCATCTGCATCATTACCTTAAGGAGTCATTTTTTAATCTTCCGAACTGCTAGTTCGGAGTGCTAGTTCCGAACTGCTTCAACCTACTAGTATATACGACTTAAATAAGCCACGTAGGGCTACTTTATTTTTTTTGTCTAAAATACGAGACATAGTTTGCTTGAGTCATTCGTTAGCATGGTGTATATTTTGCTCGTATTCAAACTGTCAGCGTTCTCACATCTCGGTGTAATATGAAAATAATATCCAAGATTCACCATTGTAAAATGCATTCATTTTCGTAGGATAAAACCGCAAAAAGTATTAATCATCATGAAAAGCACTCCTTAATATTAAAAGCGTATCTCTTTCCAAGAAAAAAATTATCCTCAAGAAAGCTTGAATCCCAATCTCAAGCATTGTGAACAAAAGCTGGTAGGAAAATGATATCGCTTGTGCAAGATGCATCGGAGTTGGTGTTGGTCAGAATCCCATAACCGATGGCGACACAAAACGAAGCTGTAATCTGGTAGAACGACGAACGACGAACGAGGCGCGCCTCAGATGATGAGCTGGAGAACGGAGACGACGTCGTGGTGGAGACGGAAACGAAAACGAGGGTGCGCGGGGGAAGGGCAGACGCGGGGCTTCGGGCGTCGGAGGGAGAAAAACTTTCGTGAGGACACACAAAATGCAACACTGGTGTGTATAAACAGAGAGAAACGCGTTCGAGCTAACATCCAAATTAACATTCACATTTAGCGAAGAACATGTTTGTTTTAAGAATATTAAAATCACTTCAAAAATACCTGCTTACTCGAGGATCTAGTAAAGGATCTTACAACTCCAGCGAGCTGTTCGGCTTCGAGGGCAAGTATCCTCGAGTAAGCAGGTATTTTTGAAGTGATTTTAATATTCTTAAAATTATTACTAGCCGTGTAATTGGCTTT
>QKMV01002665.1:0-12813 GCA_003287335.1 Lednia tumana
AAAATGATAAAATCCCACTTAAAATCAGGTTTTTTAAAAAAGTTATAAAAACAAACATTTCCAATACATTTGTTTAGTAAGCTAGTTAGATTCTCGGGGAGGTAAGCTAAATTTGGTGACTCTGCCACTTATAGTTTAGCTACAGTAATTAAAATGAACTGAAAATCTGATGTGTTTTTTAACCTGCTCCTCCCCCCACCTTAACTTCGGTGATCTCACGAGAACCGGTGTATCCAGCATGCCAAACCATTCGGTCACCCATGGACCATCGCAATGTTGCTTAACTTCGGTGATCTCACGAGAACCGGTGTATCCAACACGCCAAACCGTTCGACCACCCATGATCCAGCGCAATGTTGCTTAGATTCGGTGATCTCACGAGAACCGGTGTATCCAACATGCCAAACCATTCGGTCACCCATGATCCAGCGCAATGTTGCTTAACTTCGGTGATCTCACGAGAACCGATGCATCCAGCATGCCAAACAGTTCGGCGGTCCATTCCGAATATCGGTGATTGTTAATTAGCACACATCTCAGATCGGGCTGCGCGAGACGTGCAATTATCCGGTCCGTCGACGCATGCCACACTTTCTTCCTTTTGTTTGCGAGCTGCAGTGCGTCGTGAGTCGCGCGCGTGCGCCGCCCGAGCGCGATGCTCCTCGACGGATGGGGACGGAATCAAAACAGCGTCTCGTTAGCGACCGATCAACCGAAGCGTCGTCAGCTGTAGCTCTCGCATGGGCGTCGGTCCGCTTCTCGCAGCGTGATCATGGCGGCGTCGATTGGCACTGGCGCCCCCCAAGAGGCCGCCCAGCAAGTTGGAATTATAGACAACATTCGATTCAACAAGGCTGCGTCCATGAGTCGAAAAGAAGGCAGTAGCCGAAATCGTAGCCCCATATAGATGTTGGTAAGTTTACCCCATTTATAGGAGTTGTGGTGCTAATAGTAAAAAAAAATACTTACTGAACTGACAAGGATTTAACATTTAAAGCCAAATACACGGCTAGTAATAATTTTAAGAACATTCAAATCACTTCAAAAATACCTGCTTACTCGAGGACTCGAACCGCGGATCTTTTGCTAAACGGGCAAATTCTCTTACCACTGAGCTACGCAAGGTACCTTTGAACCTTGCTTAGCTCAGTGGTAGAGTAGTTGCCCGTTTAGCAAAAGATCCGGGGTTCGAGTCCTCGAGTAAGCAGGTCATTTTGAAGTGATTTTAATATTCTTAAAACTGACTGAATTGGTCCTGGGCATCACATTACTGGCTATACTAATTGCGTGTTCCAACTACATTTATCGTATATTTGTGGTCAATTATTCAAACACTAAGTGTGCAAGTCTTGTATTTTACACGTTTTATGAGCGTGGAAAATAAAAAACCTGGCCAAAATTCGGAAAAAACTATTTTTGGAGTGTTTCCAGCACTGCACTTTTGCTTTCACTACCTTCGAATATTGACGTTTGGGCATTGGAAACCTTATGGTAACAAGACTGTAAGAATCGCATATACCCTACCTAAGATTTTAACGTCTCTGGAATGACTCTAGATAACCCTTTTTCCATATAGGAAGATACACCATTCTCATAATTGCTAGTCCAGAGTCAATAAGGACGATTACAGTTTGTTTGGCAATACATTTCTTAATAGGATACGTTTTTCTTTAGTACTTATTGACTCTGGAAAGGAATTTATGAAATGGTCTATTTTGGGGCAGTGGTACCTCAAAATTTGCTCGTGGCATGAAAAAAATAGAGCTCACACTCAAATCCCTAGCATGCCCCAATACTTTAGCGCCGTGGGCTTATTTTTGATTTCAAACTCAATGTTCTGCGTTTTCGTGTTTTTTTTTCTATTAAGCAGTAAATGAAGCTAAGGGTAAAGAATACTTTTAAGTCAGCTGTACGAATGTCCGGTCGGTAAAGTAGCCTTTCCTCGAGAATTAGTAACGAAACGTTGATGTTGTTTTCTTCACTTGTGGACAATATTATTGTTAAAGTACGATAATATGTTTTTCTTAACGCGTACTATTTGCCATCTGAATTGAACCGGGTACGACCATCTCCGCTACTCCACTAAGTAGACGCGGTAAGTCCTCCTCGAAGAACCGGGTTCGGTTCAAGTCTGTCTCAAGTCTCAAGTCTAGCCGCTGTCAAGAAGTGCAACGCCGCGCTAACAAACACACTGCACCGATTTCTATTCTTTGCTGATGATATACAATCATTAAAAATGAAATTTTATGCATTTATTTCAAGCGTTTCGCAACGCGGCACGGTATTGAATTTGAAACGGAATTCCAGTTCAAACGAGTTGAAACTGAAAACGCAATGGACGCCAAGTCTGTTTGGAGTCAGGAAAACTCACCACAAAGATCGACGTTGGCACCAAAATTCCTTGCGAGCGATGGTGCGGGTGTCTGAAGAGTAATCCAAAAGTTATGGCCGGTTGCGTAAATTATTTTTACGCCCCACTGATGAATCACAGATGTTATTTTTGTGTCACTATCGGCACACCATCTTTAAACTGCAGAAACAATCAAAATCCGTCAATATCCGGACTCAAATTCCGATCGGTAAACAAAAGCTCGGGCCGTATGATCTCAGCGAGCAACAAAGCACACCGTGGTCTTTCAGTGGAATTATGATCCTGTAGGCAGGACGCGCGGCGCGGTCAGAAGAGTAGCGAACCAAAAACACGGTCCAAGTCGCCGACTCACTGCACACCGAACCCACGGCCGTACACAACACTCAGAACAACACTTTTGGCTTCAGAGTCGCTCATCCCAGCGTCTCTCGAGTGCATCCGACGCCAATTGGCCGTGCTCGGCAAATTCACCCGCTTCTTCGGGGTTGACCAGTTCGGAAAACAGCACCGCGTTCGCACGAAAAGTCTAGAAGACAAAAATCACTTCCAAAACGCCTGCCCTGTTGCCATTTGCAGAGTTGATAAAACTGTCGGTGTCCACTGTCCGTGGATTTCTTCGGCGTATTGGATACGTTTGTTGTTCACTGTTTGTTGACACTGGAAAAACGATTTTTCAAGTCGCCTATTTGTTCGTCGATCTCTCTCGTACGTAATCCACACTTTAAAATCCAACTTGCACTGGCAAACCGCTGAAATCGCACCACACAATCTCGGTATTGCAGCATGCAAATCAGAACGACACTCACGTCACTTGTTTCGCAAAGTGTCTGGCGTGCCTTTGCACGACCCACGACCGTTGGCGAACTGTAGGCTAGCGACGAGGAAGTCGGAGGTACCGTGGCTTGAGCTGCGATGTCCACGACTGAGCGCGTGCCGGACAAGAGATGGCTTCGTACCGCTGGCGGTCATCCTCCAAGGCAGGCGGCTGGCAGGCAGGCACCCATCCAAAGCGCCCATCCATTCACTGGCGCCCATGCATCGCATTCATGGCTGGCAGCGCGCAGTGGCGTTCGCCGAAGACGATACCGAGACCATGGTAACATTCCCGGTCACGAGACAAAGTATCACGAGGATAGGGAAGTGAGATATCCATCGAGAAAATGTCCGTGTGCTTAAACACTGCTAATTCCGTACGCGCTGTTCATTGTCAGCGGTGTAATATTTCGTCAGGCTTTCCTGTGGCTTCGTTGGTCCGTTTCGCCGAATGCATTGAAGATCATGCCCACGGGTTGGTACCCTGCAGCTTAGTTTATTCACCTTAGAGGATCCGCCTTATAACAATTTAGAAGGTTGACTTGAGTTCTAATCTGTGGCTGGCATCTGATAAGAGGGCGAATACAAAAATGAAACCCACATAGATTTAGCGAGGACATGCTGGAGAAATGTTTGTTTAAAACGGGGAAAATCTATTTATATAAATAATGAATCGCAGTTATATTGAGAAGCGAGAGGATTTGGCGCAACGAGATCCAACGGACCGCGAGTGCTCTTTCGATGGGAAGAAAAAAATGATCTTCCGGCAAATAGACCAATTCCAGCCAAGAAAAGAATACTAGATGTACCCAATAAGAAAAGCCTTTTAGGTTGTGATTTCCCTATCCTGCCTGAGTTAAATGCCTCAGCCAACTTGTATCAAATACCCAAATTTGTATCATATTGGCTTTGCATTTCACCCAGACAGGATTGGACAATCACAACCCAAGTGGCTTTTCTTATTGGGTACATCTGGTATTCTTTTCTTGGCTGGAATTGGTCTACTTGGGTGATAAAACTTTGACTCCTATATCTCTGACGTAGTTTATTAACAACTGTTTGGAGGGATACCCCAAATGTGAGCAAGTTCTGGAGGGGGGGCAGAGGGGGGTTGGCGCTACGCCACTGATCAGCTAGTGCGCAAGCGTCGCGCACCGCCGGGGGTCCGTGACCACGGCGGAATGGATTCAACCGCGCGCCGCCGCGCCAGGGAAAACGGAAACAACGGAAAGTATTTATTTACCATATTTACTGATTTTCATAACGAGCGCTGCGGCGACCGCGTTTTTAGCGGCTGAGACGATGATTTAGAAACCGAACGTTACCGAACGGTTTGGCATGCTGGATACATCGGTTCTCGTGAGATCACCGAAGTTAAGCAGCATTGTGATGGTCTATGGGTGACCGAACGGTTTGGCATGCTGGATACATCGGTTGTCTTGAGATCACCGAAGTTAAGCAACATTGCGATGGTCTATGGGTGACCGAACGGTTTGGCATGCTGGATACATCGGTTCTCCGAATGGTTTGGCATGTTGGATGCATCGGTTCTCGTGAGAGCACCGAAGTTAAGCAGCATTGCGATGGTCCATGGGTGACCGAATGGTTTCATGCTGCATGCTGGATACATCGGTTTTCGTGAGCGATAGACCAAAGGTAGGAGGAGTGACCAGTAATACCTAGGTCCATTTCTGTTCGGGAGAGAGGTTGGAGGGTTTGAAGCTAGTACAGCAGGTTCAGTCCCCTTGAAATCAATCTCTCGACTGCACGTTTTGGTGGAAGAATCCCGAGCTGTTCGAGTTGTACCGTCCTTTGGAAGGGACGTTAAGCGGTGGTCCCCTTGGTGCTTTTCGACAAGAGTATGCTATAACGTGCCAGCACCGAGTTTCCCTACTACCCTGTTAAGTTCATCATCACCCTGTCATTGATCGGCACCAAAAGACCAGTGCCACAGGGCCAGTTGTCAATACAGTGCGTCGTTAAACACAATTAAAACAACAAAACAACAATTGCGATGTGTCGGAACTTCCGACGGCAAACAAACGAGCGTCGCGTCGAGCTAACTGTACGAGATCCGCACGGCGCGGAGAACGGAAATCAATTAAAACCAGCAGGGCAGTGAGCGAGCGCCAGCAGGAGACGAGAGTTCGCGGAACTCGAGGCACGCGAACTTCGCCGTTGGCTTAATAGATGCAAATCACTCGCGTTTAATTCGCACTCTGCCACGCCGCGTGCAGTTTCTTGGTTTTTATCCATGTCCGCGACTTGCGATGATAAGAACGTGACTTTGTGCATACCGTGATCGCTAGATGCACACCGATTGCAACGAGTGATAACATAATGCAATCATAAAATCCATTCAGCCATGCATCGGCCTCCGTGGCGCAATGGCAGCGCGTTCGGCTGTTAACCGAAAGGTTGGTGGTTCGACCCCACCCGGGGGCGGTTTTTTTTTAACACAGTAGACCTATTATAGCCAAGAAAAAAATACTAGATCTACCTACTAAGAAAAGCCGCTTGGGTTGTGATTTTCCTATCCTGTCTGGGTTAAATGCCAAAGCCAATTTGATACCAATTTGGGTATTTGATACAAGTTGGGTGTGGTATTTAACCCAGTCATGATAGGGCAATCACAACCTAAAATGCTTTTCTTAGTGGGTACATTTAGTATTCTTTTCTTGGCTGGAATTGGTCTATTTGCCGCAAGATCTTTTGTTTCTTCCCGTCGAAAAAGCTATTACCTTTAACTTTTTATTCATGTTCGCAACTGGCGATGATAGGAACTTTGTGCATACCGTGATCGCTAGATGCACGCCGATTGCAACGACTGATAACATAATGCAATCATAAAATCCATTCATCCGTGCATCGGCCTCCGTGGCGCAATGGCAGCGCGTTCGGCTGTTAACCGAAAGGTTGGTGGTTCGACCCCACCCGGGGGCGGTTTTTTTTCAACACATTTCACTCCTAAATTCCACGCTAACAACGAAGATGACGCGTGGTTAGAGTGGTTTCGAACGCTTTATTGACAGGAGTTGGCATACTTTTGGGGCACTGGCTCTGGTCAAGGCATCCGTGATCGATTTTGGATGACGGTAAGATATAGTCTTTGTTTTAGTTAGGAGTGCACGGAATTAGAGGTGATTAGGCTTATCTTTTTTGAAAACAATGTTTAGTTGAAAGGCCTCGGGTTTTCTACCCGTGTTGACTTGGTCGCTGACTCGAGCACAGAGTTGTGTTGCCAAATACCAAATTGCCTCCCCGACCCGTCAATTAGGCAATTTGGCATGTGAGGGATGCACTTGATCAACGAGATATTTGACAACATAGCCAGACCCATCTATTCTGATAGATAACATGTTCGGGAAGTCAACATGGATACTTACAAGTGCGAGAATTAAATCGTTTCAAAATTCCGTGCACCTTTAACTCGAGCAAAAACTATACAGCGTTAGGTAAAAATTACCTTTACGTCAAATCACATTTTTGCATTCGTTTTTTTGCAAGAAGAGACGTGAGAAGTGGTTTGTCATTCTCTTTAGCAATTTGGACGGATTATAAGGCCGAGAACGATAGCTTTTAGAAACGTAATCAAAAATGGTATCAGATAATATACAATGTTGATATATTCTTTCTCTTTTATTCCGTCTTGCACCCAATTTCCTACCACATAATCAACCAATCAGTCAATCAGTAAATCAGTCAGTCAGCCAATCATTCAATCGATCAACAAATCAGCCACTCAAAAAAACTGTTAGTAAATGGATTTAACTGCTGAGAACTTCTAACAAACAAATTGTCAACCTTTCGCTAACTATATTGAAAGCTGAAATTAGGAAGAAGACATGAGTCTTAAAAATTTACTCAGCTATTCATTCAATCAGCCAGTCAGTCTATAACTTAACAAATGAATCAACTAGTCAATCAACCAATTAACAAATCAATCAGCCAATCAATCAATCAACAAATCAATTAATTGATCAATCAATCAAAAAATCAATCTCTCAATCAATCAGCAAATCAGCCGACCAATCAGATAATAAACCAATTAATCAGTCAACAAATCAACGCATCAATCAACAAACAAACCAATCAATCAATCAATCAACAAACAAACAAATCAACCAATCAGCCAATCAGCCGACCAATCAGCCGACCAATCATCCAACCAACTAGTCAATAAAGCAGGCCTTATCGCGGCGCTAGGCCTGTGCCAACCAACTAGTCAATAAAGCAGGCCTTATCGCGGCGCTAGGCCTGTTTGCGCGTAAGTACACTCACTTGGCAAGTTGGTGTATCTCGGACGGCAGTTCGGTGATGTCGTTGTCTGCCACGTCGAGCGTGACGAGCGCGCCGAGCTGCAGCAGCGACGCGGGCAGGCTGCGCAGAAGGTTGTGCTGCAAGTGCAGCGCGCGCAGCCGCGGCAGGGCGGCGAGCAGCGTGAAGTCTGCACCGTGCGGCGGCTGCGCGCCGAGCTGGTTGCGCGCCATGTGCAGCTGCTCGGTGTCGGGGAACGAGAGCAGCGCCGCGGGCAGCGCGCGCAGCCCGGCGTCGCATACGTCGAGGCGTCGCGACGCGCGGCACTGCGTCGCCTAAGAGCGAGGAACAAGAAGGCCGAGCGTCAGGGAACGGCTATTTGGGTACGACGAAAGTAGCATTTTTTAAGCTTGTCACTTCCATGGCACTTTAAAAACAGGTTCAACCACATGAGCTAAGGGAATCAGTACCCAAAAAAAACTGTGTACTAAACTGGGTGAAACTGCTAAGATGTCCACTAATAAAATCCCAATCAGTAGCATTGAGTTGGCTATGGAAGTGGTAGACGCATTTTAATTTTACTGTAGAAAAATGCATTTCCAGGGCCGAGAAACATTAGGGGGATGCCATGCTTTTCTGATGGCAGTAAAAATACCACAATGTTAATCTCCTCTGGAATAGTTCAGGGACGGATTGCCGCATCTGTCGACCGGACAAATTCCAGAAGGGCCAGTAGGCCGCTTTAAGATACGGGCCGTTAATAAATTAAACATGATTTTTCCTGGTTTTATTGAATATCAAAACGTGGAATACACAAGGATCTCCCCTTTTAGTTCATGTTATCGACCGAAGATGGTATTATATATTAGCCCTATCGAAAACAGGTTTGGGTTGGCTTAGTGGGTCGAGCTACCCTCGTCTCAGCCACCAATACAATGGGGTAGATTCGCTTCCAAGGAAGAGCTTTGGCCTTTGAAAGCCGGAAATCACCAGAAAGCAAGCAAAATACTTCATTGCTTTTTATTTTTTTGGAATTTAAGTTCTTTTTCACATTAAACTGTCACATTCGCCCTGAGGAAGCCTACAGACTAGTTCACGAAATGTTGGGAGTTTGTTTGTTAGAAATTCTTGGCAGTGATACCCAGTTATGAACAATTTATTGAAAATATTTCATATTTTTTATTCATCAATGCGTCCATGGGGAAGAAGGGTTGGCCGTAACACAGGGTTTTATTCTGGAATTGAGGGTGAAATACCGCACCTAAGCTTAGAAATAGGAAATATTACCTCATAGACAATCGGGTGGGGAGGAGGATTGTTTTTGAATGCATTGCCAGGGCTGGTTTTTCCCCCAATCTGTGCTTGGTAGTGAGGGGTCCACTTCGAATCAAGATTATTGGAGTGTGGTCATCTTCAGTGGCGGATTGACTTTTTCGGAGCCATGTGCAAATTGGGCATGGGTGGGCCCAGGTCAAAGGTGGATCTAGATAGAGAGGGTTGGTGGAGGGGGGGGGGGGGGCAGTTTTCAATTAGCTCGAGTCCAGGCTTCGTAATTCTCGGGTTTTAAAAGGTAAGGTCGTCATTCGAGTTAATCGGCGCGTTTCAGATCAAACATGAGTCGAAGATATAGCGATCTCAGAAATACATTTCAAAAGATATAACTAGAAACTTTCAATATTGTTATCACTTTTCAGGAACTGTACGCAACATTGTAGGGTTGCCACTGCCCCGTGGATTGGGAGACAGCTGACAAAGGTCTAGTTAGGTCACAAACTATTTTCCCGGCTTTCCCCGTGGGTGAAAGAAATAGACAACATTCAAAAAGGCTTAATTCAGAGTCAATAAGAACTTTTTAAAATGTAACCCCATAAGAGACGCATTGCACACACGATTTTAATCATCTCTGGAATTACTTTTTGAATGTGGTCTATTCTCGGGGACCCTGAAATTCCGAGACCCAGTGCGCGTGTACCGTTCGCACCTGCCCAAGCCCGGCTCTGGTCATCTTGGTCGCCAATAGCCATCGGTGACTCAGCTATGCTTTATTTACCATTAAAAGGAGAACCTTATTCAATGCATTCCATGATATGGAACCCATGTGGACATGGAAGCCTTTACTGTGCCAGCTTTCAACGGTCTCACGAGCTTAGTTAATTTTGATTACCTGGTGTTTAACGACGCACTTCATTGACAACTAGCCCTGTGGCACTGGTCTATTGGCGTCTGTGTTTAACAACGCACTGTATTGGCAACTGGCCCTGTGGCACTGGTCTATTGGCGTCGGTGTTTAACGACGCACTTCATTGACAACTAGCCCTGTGGCACTGGTCTATTTGCGTCTGTGTTTAACAACGCACTGTATTGGCAACTGGCCCTGTGGCACTGGTCTATTGGCGTCTGTGTTTAACAACGCACTGTATTGGCAACTGGCCCTGTGGCACTGGTCTATTGGCGTCAATGAATAATAGGGCGATGATGAACTAAACAGGGTAGAGGGCAAGCCCGATGCTGGCGCGTAGCCTACTTCTGTCGAAAAGCACCAAGGGGACCACCGCTTAACGTCCCTTCCGAAGCATGGTACAACTCGAACGGCATGGGATTCCTCCACTAATGCGTACTGACGAGAGGTTGATGGCAAGACAAGTGAAGCTGCTGCACTAGCTTTAAACCCTGCAACCTCTCTCCCGAACAGAAATGGACCTTAGTAGGACTGGTCACCCATCCAACTTTTGGTCTATCGCAATGGTGCTTAGCTTCGGTGATCTGACGAGAACCGGTGTGGCCAACACGGCAAACCGTTTCCATTTTTTTTTCCAGTCTCGCTGTTTCCCGCGAGTGCATCGTACCTCCTCCAGAGAGTCCTGGTCGATGTCGTCCGTCGACGAGACGTCTTCGTCTTCTGGCTCCAGGATGATCGAGCAGCGGCCATTGTACGAGACCACCATCATCGGACAAAACAAGTCCACGACTCACTACTTGAGTAAACTCCGTCGTTGCCACTTGATTCAAGTCTCGCTTTACTATTAGCTTTTAGCGTCCAAGACCTCCAAGAACAGTGTGAAATTTGTCCGAAACCCCGGGGGGAAAATACGGAGACACTACTGGCATTCAACAACGGAGTACGCTATTTAGCTCTTCGGAAATCCAGGTATAATCATGCGCTTTTTCCCGGAAGATAACGGGACGCGTGGCGAGAATGGAACGAAATTTTTCCGTAAAATGTCATTATTTTCCGTAGTTTTACAGAAAAAAGTTACCGTACCAATTAGTGACGAGCTCTGGTATTTTAATTTAGAGCACTTTTCGTAAGAAGAATGCCAATTTCCTAACAGTGAACGCTTTCAACTTTCTTGGAGGCGTTAAAAGTCACACGAATTGTCGACAGTGTGCTTCGACGAATGCTGAGCTTCGACGGCGTTCGACGTCACGGACTGGGCTGAGATGAACGCAAAGTGTCAATGTGTCGGCTCGAAAATCGACAAAGTTAAGAGGACGCGTCCGCTCGAAATGCAGGCTCGTAGCTGCAATCTGCAGTTGCCGATGTACCGAAAGTCAAACTCGATCCAGATCGCATCGACGCGATCCGATAGCCGTATTGCAACCGCGGCCCGTTTCCCCGCCGGAAGTCGGCCATCTCGCCGCGCCGGGTTGCGAAACGCCGCAGCATCTCGCAATTCGATTGTCTTTCGCCGCGGCGTCGGCGTTGCCCATGTTTCGACCGGTTTATAACAGATATTGTTCACCGGAGCTGCTGCAGCGCGACGCGGATACGCGAGTTGCAATCGCGTGTAGATACATGAGCGTTCAACTCAACGCCATTGTTGAGCTGCTGATCGCGCAAAGAGCGAAAGTGAAAATGTTAATTAATTGATTCATTTACATTTTTCATATCGCGATCTGGTTACGAGATTGCCAGCTTCCTTGGCGATTACGATCTCACGCCGAAACGCTTCGCACTTGTTAGCGATCGAATGATGCACTCATCTCGGCTTGCCGCTGCATATTTGATGTTCGTTTGAAAGGCGTAAGTGCACTCACTTCGTTAGGGCAACAGATTAAAGCTTCGGCAATCTTGATCGCGCGGCTCGGACATGGCATTCGCGTGTAACAGTGGAACACGCTTAGCCACGCGGAAATAAGGAAGCGGAGTTCGTGCGAAATATATAGTTTCGTTCGTAAATTTTTTCGGGGCGCAAAATTGTTTTCGCTTTTCGAAGCCGATTGCGAGTTCATGCGTATAGAATGTTTACGGAAACAAACGGAGCCAGCTTTTAACCTTTCGGTTTACAATGCGAGATGTTTCGATATGTTTTCTCGCTTGCGATACCGACTTCAATTCGTTATTAGTTCCAGATCACGAAGGGTTCAATTATGCAATCAATTCGATTCCAATCCAACGCAAACAAAGCACGCTCTTCTATAAAACACGGCACACACGAAACGAGCCCTATCAAGAAGCAAACTTTGCTGTTTTTTTTTTGCAGATTAGACACCGCAATTTGGCCTCTTTTCGGCACGTCAGGGCTGCGCGATTATTCAGCTGATTGGGCGAACAAAACACGACGAGTCGCGGGGATCCACCTGTCATCGACGAGCTCGAGCAACAGGCCAACACCCCCTGCGAGCCAACGCGGTCCCTTTCGGCGTCATTCAACCACGGCCGAGTAGAAACGCAACGCTCTGGAACTCGATGAACCGCGCGCTGCGTTTTCACCGAGAAACCCGAAGGTCAACTCGCACTGTGATAGCAAGAACCGTTCGCAAAAAAAAAACTACCAGAGGTTTTGAGAATATTTTTAAGAATATTAAAAATACCAGAATACCAGAGGCTGTATGCGAATACCAGAGGTATTCGGAAATGTCGATCACCACCTGTCACTTGTTCACGCATAAAACCCGTCGCGTTGGAAGCTGATAAACAAAACACTGCGCACTCGCATGGCTACACCACTTGTTTTACCACACAGTTGTGAACGAATCGGAGAGATTTCACAAATCGGCAAGCTATTTGCTATATTTCGATCACCGCTCAACAGACGTGTTATCGCAGCGCTGAAAAACCCAACAATCAGTTCACTGAATTCTCCACAACGACATCTCAGCCAGCGCGTTCACAGACTTTAAACTGCCATTCGATCGGACTCTAATCCTCCACTCGATTTCGTCGCCGATCACCCGCGTCAAGCTTCCCGTCCGCCACGAAATCGCGCCTATCCCCAAGACACCGGTCTCGGATCGACTTGCGGTGCAGATATCTTTTGGCGCGACACTGTGCAGATCGCGGTCCTCGGCTTTGTCTCGGCTGCAGGGCTTGGCGGCTGCCGCTGGGAGGCGCGGCACGCGTCCGCCGCGATTCCGTCGGGGGCGGCGGG
>QKMV01002666.1:0-12810 GCA_003287335.1 Lednia tumana
TTCTGGGGGGGGGGGGGGGGGGGGGGGGGCTAGAGCCACTGTGTGAAATTTGAAGGATGACTTACAGGTTGAGTGACTTGGTTCTTTGCCCTCAAAAGCTGTACATTTCTTATTCAGTTTTCCAAATTTTGTATATTTGTTGCCTTTTCATTTCTGGTTTTTATATTCATGTCGCATTAAACTCAGATGACCCTGAACGACATGTACGTCCCCTGCCCTATGTGAGCAGAGATTGGTACCCAACGTAGATACTCAAGTATTAAGTAACCCCTTCCCCTGCCTCAACTGAAGAAAGCATAGAAAGTGCTCTGATGTCAACACCCCCATTCAGCAACGATTGTGTGTGTAGTACAGTACTTCACTTTATTGCATAAACCATACCTTAAATTTAAAGCTGAGAGTGTCCCCAAAACAACCTATCAGTATTACAAGGATTTTAAATTCCGGATCTCTACTTATGGGTTGTGAGTATGACTTATTAGTACAAGTCCAGGAATATGAGCAATTTTTGGGACACTGGTAGACATCTTATGTGTCAAGCTGAATTTTGTGCAAATGATTGGCAATAATAAAGGAGGTATCGAAAAAGTTACAACAGAAATGTTGTAGCTTATTACATAAGGAAGACAACGGTACCAAAAATAATTCCAAGTAAATTCAGGGATGACCAAAATAATTAAACTTAATCGATTTTTTTCCATCTGCAGTGACATGTGTTCATTTTCCATGATTGAACTATAATGAACCAAAGAAGTAAGACCTTTTTCCTCAGTTTCACCAGTTTTGTATATAATTGAAAAACTTAGAGAGGCTGTAGCTTGCAAAATGAGAATTGGTATGCATCATCAAGTCTCAAGAGGCTCATCCAAATAAAATATTGAAAATTCTATTAGTTCACTAAACAAATAATTATTGGAGATATAAGCCAGGGCGTGGGGCAACTTTCAACGCTATCATAAACCTGGAGTATGCATGAAATAAATTTATGTTTGTGTTACAATGAGTTTGGATTGGAGAAAAAGGAGGCAAGCACAGGCTTGCCAGCAACGTACAAAGAGGAACAGCTTGTGCCATCTGAAATGGGTTGGGTGGGTGGTTGGTCGCTGAAAGAGATATAAAGCATGGTAATTATGGCAGCCGTATTCCGAAACTTTAAATTTTGGATTAGGCAGGGTGGGTGCGGGGTGCTACTTGCTAGTTCTAGGCGAGTATCAAGCACTAGTCGATACGGAATACATCTCTACTTTTCAAATCCTTTACGTGGCCTCTGTTTGATATTTGAGCGTATTCGCAATTTGGTTCTCTTCTTCGTAAGATTATTTTTAAGTGAATTATGACCGCTTTAAATTTGGGATTTATCAGGGCGTATCTCAACAGCTGGCTGGCATCCGCCCAGACAAATGATGTCATGCATAGATTTATTTATTTATTTATTTGCTCGTACATTGTTCAAGTATGGGCTCAAGTAAGGCTATGTAGAGAGATACTCCCGTGTTGCTCTAGGAGTGTTTTTCGTCAAAAATCCAGTTCGGGAATTGAGAGAAAGGGATTCGATTCGAAAATGGGCGGGCACGCAAGACTTGAAGTGCAAATCGGGACAAAAAGCAACCATATCCCCAGTCCCTATACCCTCTGCAGTAATTGGTTGAGTAGGAACACATGAAACCCCAATCGTACTACTAGCCCTTTTTTGGGTGGAGAATTGTTTTTAAATCAAGAAAATAAGTTGCTACAAGCTGTTGTCGTTGCTGCCTTATCAAGAAGGTCTCTGGAAAGGCCGGCTAAGTGTAAAAAAGGCGTATTACCGACTCTTGACGTTGCAGGGCGTGTCCAGCACGCTTCGAAATGTTGAAATATTCTCAATTTACAAATAATATTACTGCTCGGAAACAATACAATTGTTATTACGCAGCAAAAATGAAATATTTTCTTGATCCAAAAACAATTCTCCAGCCAAAAAAAGGACTTGTAGCATGATTGGGGTTTCATGTGGTCCTACTTAGCCAAAGACTGCAGAGGGTAGAGGGACTGGGGATATGGTTGCTTTTTGTCCCGATTTGCACTTCAAGTCTCGCGTCCCTGCCTGTTTTCGTATAGAATCCCTTTCTCCCAAATCCCCTACTGGATTTTTGACGAAAAACACTCCTAGAGCAACACATTACTTTTCTTTCAGATTGCTGCAATTTTATAGCAAACGTATAGATTTCCGTCAAGATGACCTAAATCACTTTTTTCCCAAGGGGTTTGGTTGCAAACCTCTCTCTCAGTCAACATTATTGTAGGGTGGAGAAAATTGGTCTCACTTTCTAGTTTTTGAACGTTCCTACGTCCCGCTATCACCAGCATATGGGGACATACTTGTCCTGCATGATCAAAATAACCATTTTAATAATTGCTTCGATCGGTACAAATACTTAGTTTCATTAAAACTTACTGTCACGACAGGGAAAGTTTGTGGGGCCAAATCCCTAGTTGGAGAACTTAACTGAAGGTTAGCCAAGCCGCTGCCATCAATCACAGTAGGGGCTGTGAGACCCGTTTATTAATTAAACGATTGGTTAAACGATTTATCAAAGCTCCAGCGGTCTATATACCGAACTAGATTTTTTTGACAAGAAATGCACCTTGAAAACCAAGCTGAAAATTTTCTTTTGGATGGCTGTAATTTTTTGGGAAAAGCATTGATTTGTGGCAAAAAATTTTTTTTTTCTTTTTTTGGGTTGGAGGTAATCTGTCCCGCTAGTTTTGGATCTGAAAATTTTATCCACAGGCAATGTGCTTTGCCGCTCTTCAGTCCACTCTCAATAAATCTTGCTTAAAGAAAGCTCTCTTTTAATGATTAGAGTTTTGAAGTGCCACAACTGCTGCGAAATTACTTAAAACATGTTTAGATTTGCATCAACATGAAATTGATATTTTGGGGGTGGGTGGGTAGTAGGTACCTGAATAAAGGTTTGTGCTGGCACTGTTCTAAAGACCTCACCATGCCACTGGAGCCAGGTGCAACTTACCTATAGAGGAAACATAAAAGAGCCGAGAGAAATGATGTGTAGTGTTTCAGCATATTCCTTCTTCAGGCTACGCTCCTTTCTTCTCTCATCCAAACACAGTATTTCAGCCTTTTGGCACTCTAAAACATGTTTTAATGAGGATATTATGAACGGGCATATTGCTAACCAGCAATATTTTCCGGGTTTTGTTCCCGTACAAATAAAAGGCTTTTAGGATTGGTGCTTAGGATTGAGCAATTGACTCTTGGTTTCCAATAAGAGATTTTTCTGTGAACACCATAGACTAAAAAGTGTGACATATATTTATTTGGTTGGTAGGGGAGCTGAGAAATTTCTTTGTGCCCCTAAATATCTAAATACTGACATTTTAGGAATCCTTGTAAGCTTAGTGGGTTCACTTTTTAATGAACCGTAATTTCTTCTAATGCATCTCAGAATGCGGTCCACGCTGATCACCATTTGGATATTTTTGGTCCTAAGGCCACAGAAAACCGTGTAACTCACTTTCTGAGTAGCACAGTAAACAGTGGCAAAACTGTTAATCCAAATGTGAAAATTACATCTATTGGTATTAAGGTAGAAATAACACCGTCATTCATGATGCTAATTTTTTAAATATTCTGTGTGGAAAAAAATTGCAAATGCCTGAACTTCAATGAAAAAGTATGATTTGAAAAGGCTAGATAGCTAGATTTTCCTGCAGTTTAGTTTCTCCTCACTCAGTCACTACCATTGCTGAACTGCACTTACTAAATAGAGGTATGCACTTCTTAAAAATTTCACAGGCCAGTAAAAAAAATATTAACAGTGTATGTTGAAAGTTTTAATTATTTATGGGTGAAAAAATCAGGTTACCTACTAAATAAGAGTGGTAGGAAATAAGACATTAATTTGGGACTTAGGAGGCAATATGTTGCGGTCAAGTATTCTAGAATTCTTAAAAAGTAGGTACTTGAAATGGAAACTGGTCTCTGTTTTATGTACTCACAACATTTTTTTGAGTAACGGGTTTGAAAATTTTGACTGACTGAGGCTGGGTCCAAATTTAGATCTGAACAAAATAACTCGAAATTTGTACTTTCCATTATTTTACTTCGTACTTTGTAAGTTCTGAATGGACAACTCTCGTTCTACAGTCCACTCCATTAGAACTTCATTACTGCTCACATGTTGATTGTCTCTGGAAACGTGTTAGAGAAATCATCAATTGCCATCGATCAGTTAGTAATATAAAGTTGCCTGAAAATTGTACGCTAGTTTGGATTGCACAGTCTGAACACAAAAGTGATGCAGTTTGCTTGTTAGAATAAGTGTCACGTATTCTGCATTAGTCAATCGTTTTAGAAATCTAGAAAAAACAAAAACATGGTTAAAAAATTGAAAAAGTTATAAACTAAATTCGGACAGGCTGAGGCAGTTGAGCAATGCCACCCAGTATATGTTTTTTAGTCAGAAAATGCACATAGTTTAACAATATAAGTAAATACCAATACTCCTAAACCTCAATGGACTAGAAACATTTTTATACCAAATGAACATTATGATATTGAAGATAAAGACAATAAGTTCCTCCCATCAATCATCTTACTGCCTATTTTTATTTGTGTTTTAATTTGATGTCTTAATTTGTTTAGTGGAATTTCCCCCTGGCAATGATTA
Source organism: Lednia tumana (assembly GCA_003287335.1). NCBI lineage: Eukaryota > Metazoa > Arthropoda > Insecta > Plecoptera > Nemouridae > Lednia > Lednia tumana. The sequence goes on from QKMV01002666.1 coordinate 4,671, forward strand.
CGCGCAAGGCAGGGGCAGCATTAGCAGCAGGATGCACTTGCGTCATCAAACCGGCAGAAGATACACCGTTTACGGCACTAGCTATTGCCGAACTGGCGGAAAAGGCTGGTCTACCTAAGGGCGTATTGAATGTCATAACCAGCAACAGAGGAAACGCCTCCAGCGTAGGAAAATTGTTATGCCAAAGTCCACTCGTAGCAGGAATTTCTTTTACTGGCTCTACCCAAGTGGGGAAGTTGTTGTACAAACAATGTGCCTCGGGTATAAAAAGACTGGGGCTTGAATTGGGAGGAAACGCACCTTTCATCGTCTTCAACTCTGCAGACATTGACAAAGCTGTCCAAGGTGCGATGGCATCCAAGTTTCGAAACTGTGGTCAGGTAATGTACAACGATCGTATACAATTTATTTGCTGAAGACATAGTGGTAATGTGAACTATGACAGATATAATTTTGTCCACAGACTTGCGTGAGCGCCAACCGGTTCCTGGTGCAAGACGAGGTGTTTGATCAGTTTGTGGTGAAATTCGAGGCAGCAATGAACAAGGAGTTGGTCATGGGGAACGGAATATGTGATGGGTGCACTATCGGACCACTCATCAACGCAACACAGGCAAATAAAGTAATGCTTCCCTTCCTGTCTTGACATAGTCATTACCAGCCATTTCACGTAGGCTCAAGTGAAGGAGGGTGTTTATTTTTTCACATAGGTTCATTCAATCGTGCAAGATGCAATAGATAAAGGAGCCAAAGTCCACACAGGCGGTAAGCCGGCATGCAGCGTAGGAGAACTATTTTACGAGCCCACGTTGCTGTCAAACATCAAACCCGAGATGATATGCTTTAAAGAAGAGATCTTTGGGCCAATCGCAGTTTGCATTCGGTAAGAAAATCATGGTTTTTAGTGAATACTCATTACATTAGGTAGATATATTCCAAGACATGCAATGATTATGGGTCCAGTCTACCTATCTCTACACTAATTTCAGACTAATTTTTCTCAGCAGATGCTGACTTAACCGTTCAAGTAACCTATGATAGAAGCAAGAGAGTTGTAGATACTAGTTTAAAATAGGTCTCTTACAAGCATTTTTGAGATATTTTGGCCAAAAAGGCCCAATTTTTGCTATATTAGGTAAATATGACACACGGAAACAAATTTGGGAAAAGGCTTCACTAGAGACCTTGTATACCTTTATCTACAGCCTCCTAGCATACTGCCATAGGTTATCTTGAGCATTTGAGTCAACACCTGTACAGAAAACTTGGTTCGCAGAGGTACTTCCATGCCATCCACCATATTAAAGCATGCTGATATGTAGAGATAGCTTGGCCCTTCAGCCATGAAAGCTTTGTTGGAGGCAAAGTATGATGTCTATCTCTTATTACCAGGTTCAAGACAGAAAAAGAAGGTTTAGCAATTGCCAACGACACAAACAGTGGACTAGCTGGATATTTTTACACCAACGACATATCGCAGTCTTGGAGAGTTGCAAAGGCTATGGAGGTTGGAATGGTTGGCATCAACGAGGGGATCATCTCGTCGGCCGAGGCTGCTTTTGGAGGAATAAAAGAGTCTGGAATTGGTAGGGAAGGGTCTCACCATGGCATAGAAGAGTTTACCTACATGAAATACATTTGCTATGGTGGCCTGTAGTGAGCAATTATCACTGATCATGCAGGTGACATTGACAATAAAGATAACCTTTACCAATCTCTAAATAATCTCTTCTCTGCATCTTCCTCAAATAAAAATGAAGACACCAGTCGATATTTAAAATCAATTTATTTTCTCTCTTGTAAACAATATGATGGCATTAAATCATTCCCAAAAACTGTTAGTCATAGATTCTGCTGCCTCATGTACAAGCTTTCCCTGACAACCTGGTACAAATCCCAGCAGTAGGTTTAGTACCACGTCAATTTCCTCTAGGCTGTGAGCTTCAGAGACAAGTCAAAACAAACAAAACTGGTTAGCATGAAGTTGGTGACAAAGGAACACATAATTGAAACATTTTTGCAGCACAAATTAGAGATGGTTAACAATGGTTTGCCCAAACAGCCGCCTAATCGAAATATATTAAATATATGTAGCGACTAACCAACCAGCCATTTGCAGCTCAAGACTTGGGTCTTGATTTCCTATTAAATACTTGGGGTTTGCTAGGTAGTATTTCAGATTAACTTGACAGTTGCCCCCCAGTTCGGCATCAAATTTTTCTGGTCAACAGACCTGCCTAGGAAACCACAAATGCAAAGCCGGCTGTTTGAAGTTTTTTCTCGCTATTCATACAGTTTGGTAAAGCAGTGGACTGATCAATTAGACATAAGATTATTTACAGACATAATTGACGGCTACACAATCAGAGTATTATTATGACAGTCTGGCATGTATTACAAATTCAAAGTTCTCTGTCCTACATGTAGCCTTGGACTTGGCATTATTATCAACTTGTGGGAGGTATGTATTCATTTTCTTGTATTTACTTCCAGAACCATCACAGTTTATTCGTGAATGTACAATAGCCTGTTTGCCACACAAACAATCTGCATTTATAACCATTGACCACCACTGGAACTGCACTAGAATTCCAAGAATGGAATATCAAGCTTATCAATATTTAGGTAAAATAACACAGGTAATTTAGTCTGCTGAAGGCAGGGAAACCATGTCTCTCGAAATATGTATTGTTCTTAGTTTACTGCGCCTCCATAGGAAATCGTTTCAGATCAACGACGGACTGTAGGCAACAGCCGAGTGCTGAAGGACAAGAATCAGGCATCACATGGCGTACTTGCGAGTCCACTCGCGAGCCAGCTCGTTGTATTTTTCCCGATCGGTCTTGTAGATCCTGGCGATTTCCGGGACTAGAGGATCGTCTGGGTTCGGATCACAGAGAAGAGAGCAGATCGACAATAGCACCTTCGAGATGGTCAATGCAGGTGACCATTGAGACTTCAGAATATCTAGGCAGATACTTCCGTTGCTGTTGATGTTGGGGTGATAGATCCGGGTCGTAAACGCCACCTTTGGGGGCTTAAACGGATAATCAGTCGGGAAATGAATGTTCAAGAAGAACACGCCACCTTGATATGGGCTGTCTGGTGGGCCCATGATCGTGGCTTGCCAGTGAAACAAATCTTCACCCACGGGTCCTGCAGAGCACTGTGCAGGAGGATCCCGTCCAAGATCTTGCAGCTCCTTGTTTATTCGTTTCAGTGCCATCTATGCTTTGGTTAATACTCGTTTAATATCACAACAAAACCGATTTTACCAGCTATTTCACAACACGAAGAATCAGGCCTCCATAGGCCGCAATCAGTAATAAGTATGGCGGAAAATTTTCTTCGGGGACCTGATGTATTGCATGCACCGCCTGTGAAGTAGCGGGAGAAACCGACACTACAAAGTAGCGGCGGTAAAATCAACTTACAGCAAAGATTTGTGTGTTATTTCAACCAGTATGCATTATTTAGATGCTGAATAACCTAACAAAACAAATATAATTAAAAAATAATTGATTGATGGATAGTAAACTCTTCTCTTATTAAAGTGGCCGTCGTCATCCTGAAGTGTGAAAATACTCGCGCGTCTGACATTTGCTCTTCCCGCCTGCAATGCTGCAACGCGGAGACGGATGAATATTTCGAGATCTTTCGGATGCCGCAAATAAATGTAGATAAGTGGTGATTTTCATATTTATGGAGGAAGCATTTATAAATAATGATGAGATCGTCCCTAACAATCGTTTCTTCCGCGAATGATATTTTTATTCTAATTACAATTCAAATAATTGGCTCTGGAGCGTGCGTACGGTTAGGGGATTAGAATTCCGAGACTCTGCGATTCCTTGAGAGAGAAACCCTGCGGCGCACGTTTGACGAACGGCGACTAGTGTGCTTAGACCGCCTGCATCAGTAGTAAAATGCATCATCTGAGTTAGTCACGAAGCCTCATCCTGAATTAACGCTGTCAATTTAAACAGAGAAGATTATCTCGGATTCGGAAGCTAGACGCGAGGTTCTTCGCGAGACGACAAAGTGCGAGGACGCACTTTGAAATAAAGCTACGACAGTAGAATAGAGGTGTGGTCCTGCTGGAGCTGCTGCTAGGACTCTGCTGTTAATCAACGCGGTAAATAGTGCAGCCATTTTTAAGAAATAATAGGATGCAGTGAACATTTTATAACAGTTTTCGTTGTCAGAGAAGTTTTGTAAAAGAAACTGATATTAATACCTAGCGTCCGATAATTGGGGCGTATGTTAATGCGGTCTTCCTGCCTCATCACAATCCACAATGATCGTGCATGAATGACAGCGCTGTCAAGTTTTTAACTCGATCATTTGTTTAGTGTGAAGAAGAAATACACGTCTTATTTTATTCAACTTCATCTTAGTGTAATAAATGAATCTTAATTCATTTAATCTGCAGTATGGATAGGAAGAGCTCTGGGTTATGGCTTTAAATGCAGCTGTCACTGTCACTTGGTCCATGATATGCCTAGCTGCATTACATTTCATTTGATTAATTTTTATGAGAGACGGACCATGAGATTTTTTTCAACCTGTACCAAGGCGTTTACTTACTTACTAACAATTAACTTTCTTTCGTTCCCACTTTATGTTCAGATGGCGGCTATAAGGAAAAAGTTAGTCATTGTTGGGGACGGAGCTTGTGGTAAAACATGTCTCCTGATAGTGTTCAGCAAGGATCAGTTTCCAGAAGTCTACGTGCCAACAGTATTTGAGAATTACGTTGCTGACATAGAGGTGGATGGTAAACAGGTAAAGTAGTTCTGTTCCTTTTTTTAACTTGCCCACATACGGCACACCACACGCTCAATCCATCTTCCACAGCACGTCGTGCCATAATCTAAAATTGTTTTGATTTAGGTGGAATTGGCCTTATGGGATACAGCTGGGCAAGAAGACTACGATAGACTGCGCCCGCTCTCTTATCCAGACACCGATGTAATCCTAATGTGCTTCTCAATTGACTCGCCCGATTCTCTTGAAAACATTCCTGAGAAGTGGACGCCTGAGGTGAAACACTTCTGTCCGAATGTTCCCATTATTCTGGTGGGAAATAAAAAGGTAGGTTCCTTCCTAGCAAATGTCTATATACTCGGGCACAGCTGTGATCGTACGCTCACCAAATTGGCCATAGTAGGAATAGTATACTATATCCGAGTATCACGTTATACACAAACAACACTTTCCAAGAAAATAGATAGGTACCAACTAACTAACGATTTATGTTCGGACCTACCTGCCAGGAGTATTGTGTAATCTCAAGTCACAACTTGCAACTGATTGGATATATTTTTAAATTACTGCCCACTAGTATACCTACTTTACCAGGGAGTACATAAGATAATATTTGAATTATGAGACATAATCACAATAGCCGCAGTGAATATGTGTTTGCCTTGTAATCGGGAGATCGCAGGCCCAATTCTGATGAGTGATGAGCATCTGTCCTCATTGTAGTTTTCCGCGTTTTCCCACAACCATTGGGATGAAAAGGCACTGCTGTCGCCTTACCCTTTTCTAACCCCGCAAGAGGGCAGATTATGGCAAGATTATGGCAAGTGGGCTCTGAAGCCTGTTTCACCCCGAAATGCAAAAAATAGTTGTGGATCAAAGCCTGCTTTTTTAATGAAAGATGTGATTAAGTACTGCTGTAAGCACGGCTTTTAGAAAGCAACATACTCAAGACTTTGAGTATGAAACTACTTGTTCTGGAGGTTTTCATAGCAAAGTAAATGTATATTAATCCATTCTTTTTCCCTACAGGATTTGCGGAATGACCCCAACACCATAAAGGAGCTCGGAAAGATGAAGCAGGAGCCTGTTAAGCCTGAAGAGGGCCGAACTATGGCTGAAAAAATCAATGCATTTGCCTACTTGGAGTGTTCAGCCAAAAGTAAAGAAGGTGTGCGTGAAGTATTTGAAACGGCGACAAGGGCTGCTTTGCAAGTGAGTATAGTACTTAAAATAAGTAGACCAACCCCGCATCAGTTTCCTAAGAAATCGTTTACGAATGTCATAATATTTTTGCAGGTCAAAAAGAAGAAGAAGGGCAGGTGCAAGTTGATATAAAAATGATACAACGAAGCTTCACACCATGAACTTTGACTCTTAATATGTTGTAGATTTAAGTTCAATTTATCGCATCTGTCGATACTTTGTAACATCTATTGTTCAACAGATGCGAGACCTGATTTGTCTACGCACTTATTTCTATTACGCCATTATAAGTATACTTTCTGATCTAGTTGTTACGTGTGCTGTTGCATTGCAACTAATGCTTCTGGCCAGTATTATTAAAATGCTGAATCATAAGTTATCTATATGATTATTTGTAGTGCACTGCATGTTATTGGCTGTTCTCATGGTGATCCCAATTTATTCCTGTGGACAACTTATAACTGGAGCTTGTAATACTGGCCGTAAGATGTAATTTGGCCTCATCAGGTTGCCAGTATGTTCAAATATATTTTTTCAAATATAATGGATTCAAATGTCACAGCAATAACACTGTTACATTCATAATAAGTTTATAATACATGCAAACTAATTGTTGTTAACATAAACATGAACATGGACAGCATGAAACCAAGTAGCAGTAGAAAGATATGTTTCAACTAACGTAGTAAATCCGAATGTGTAAGGTTTGACTCAGTTTTTTTTCGACCCGACTTCATTGGGTACAGTTTAAACGGCTGAGAGGACAGGCCTTGAGATATTTGGTTAATGCTGGTCTTTTCACATTCTACATTCAACCTGCTAACATGACTTCCATTTAATTCCATTTGGCATGAATTGATAAAATGATGATGTAACCATGCTACATATAGTTTATTGCGCTTGCATGATTATTCTTCACTTCTGCATTAGAATGAGCGACACAATCTAAAATTTTAATTTTTGAAAATAAAATGATCTATACAAAAAACTAAAACGTGTTATAAACCTTATACATTTCCTTTACTTCCATTCAAGGCCAGTTCACTTCTAATTTAGTTTATTCATGGACTCTCTGTGTACCTACCGTGTACCTGACGTGTACTTGATAATCCGTAGGGACGAATACATTGTCGTTACTTGAGTGCTCTTTAGGTTGCATGGTGACCAAAATGAGGAGGCTGGCAGCCAAGCCACTGAAGGAGCACTCGCCTCTTTTATTTAGTATACATTTAGCCCTTCCTGTATCATTAGAGCAAGCAAAGCGTTGTCCTTTAAACCCTTGGGGCACTTGATTTGTTTGTTTTTTTGTTTTTGTTCCACAGGCCTGATGTAATATTCAATCGAGCTCACATTTTTTGTGATTACTGGCCCTATATTTACTTGGATCTGTATCCAAGATAGGATCTATAGTTTTTGAGCCCAATTGATTCAGTAGCTTTTTCAGAAAAAATGTGAAAATTGCAAAAATCTTATTTGATTAACATGGAGCAGCTCGTCTTCTTCACCATCGTGAAGTGCAATCCGACTACAATAATGACCTGAGAAATCTACGATTACATATCTAAACAGTTTATACGGGAATCTCTTTCGGTAAGTTGGGATACCCTCTACTAGACACGCTAAGACCTAGTACATGGTCTACTTGGTGCACAAGTGCATAATGGTAAGCGGTGGTACCTAGTCTTAGATTTCGCTGGAATATTTTAATGGGTTTCTGCACCAAATACATATGATCAAATAGTACAACCGTTTATAGGAGGACGTCACTCATGTAGGCCAGCTGCTGATTGGCTGTCTCTATTATTTATGCTCTTTGGCACATGGAAACAAAAATTATTACGTAATACGTCATTATTTCGTATTCAATTAGATTACGTAATAATTCATTTATAACAAGCCGAGAAGGTGATAACACAATTTTCCAATCGATCACTTACTTACTCTTTTAATGTTTGGTTTGTGTACTAGAGATCGAGTTTTACCAAATTTATTTCGGGTCACAATATAATTGGAATTGCAAGCGTTTTACAATGGGGCTACGATCAGTTTAGTGATTATCGACGGCAAATAACCATGCTGGAACAAAAGCATGCATATGGACGCCATATGACTTGGTATCACATTCGACAGAAAATTACTAAATGTGTCTTAATGGTGGAGGCGGGGGGGG
>QKMV01002667.1:0-12809 GCA_003287335.1 Lednia tumana
AAGAAGTATGATTAGACATATATAATAATAATATAATAATTTGGCATGATTACACGTAGATTGACAACACAATTATCTAATGACTTTATTTTACTAAAGTGTAGATTTCAATTGACGCTTGTGCATAGCAGTGAACAGAGAGAAAGCCGATGGGAATAACTTTCTTTTCCAGAAAAGCAACAAAATAATGATAATCATAATAATTTGTGCCATGTAAAACCACGCTGTTATACTTGAGACACACGTGCTCTCAGGACGAGAAGTCTTTGTTTGACACCACATTCACACCGACATTCACACGTCTCACTGGACAGATGCATACAGTTCCTCTCGTCGCCATGGCAGCTTCCTTCAGCCATTTCGTCGAGAGCATTTAATGATTTAATAAGCGATATTATGCGTGCGAAGGAAGGCATCGATTTGCCCGTGGGCTATTCCTTCCCGATTCTCCGACGGCGACACGTAATAGTACTGCCTCGAGGGCTCTTTCTGCAGAGACTGCTGCTGGTAATACTGCTGCTGCAGAGGATATCGCTGCTGGGACTGGGCAGGCGACTGGAACTGTGTGAATCTCGACGGCTGCTGTGCTTCAGGCTGCTGTTGCGACTGCTGCAGAGCGAGTGCCCTCTGGCGATGCTGCTGTTGCTGTTGCTGGGCGTACAACGCCTGACTTTGCTGAAGAACATTGGCTTGCTGTTGCTGATAGGCTTGCTGTTGAGGAAGCTGTTGACGCTGTTGCTGTTGCGCCTGGGCTTGCTGTTGCTGTTGTGCGATTTGTTGCTGTCGCTGTTGTTGGAGTAGCTGTTGTTGAGACGGTTGGCTGCCGAAGGGTTGAAGGCGATGCCTCTGACTGACATCGTTTTGAGGGATGTTTTGGTAGAAGACGGTTTGGTATTGGCCGGAAGCTGGGTCGTAGACGAGTTGTGTCTCGTACAGGGCATTTCCAGTAGGCTTGGCGGCAGAAAGTTGCTCTTGCTGGGGTCTGGAGTGCGCTTGAGGTCTCTGGGCTACGCTCCTTGGCGTCGACAAGACATTGTGTTCGAGCTGGAATTGTCGCAGCGTCTCGTCAAAGTTGATGGCGGAGGTCGCAGAGGGGCTCGACGTCGGCTGAGCGCTGTTGGAGTAGATGACTCCCGGGAGAGGCGCCGGCGTTGGGGATGACAGGAGTATGGGGCGGTACGTGGTGGCTGGGAGCTGAGAGCGGACGGTGGTCGACGCGCTGTAGGGACGAGGGGTGATGCGTACGGCGGGTTGAGCGCGGACGGTCGGGCGAGCGGTGACGACTTGGCGGGCTTCGTACGCCGGCGTCGGTCTTGGAGTCACGACGCGGGGGGTGGTCCTATAGAGGACTTGTTGTGGGCCGGCGTCTTCGTTCTCTTCGTCCTGGACATAGTTGTTCTGAAAGACAGTGGTGGTAGGTCGGGCGGCCGGGATTGGTCGGGGACGCAGAGGACGGATAGGTCCCTTAGGCACGTTCTCTTCGCCACTGTCGGCAAGTGCTCCATTGACCTTCTCTTCTTCTTCCTCGTCCTTTGCGGCGTTCGGATCGCAAGGGTTTCCGGACACGTAGGTAAACTCTCGCTTGTTACCGTCGGGATCGACGTATCCGTATTTGCCTCTGACTACACAGTCTGTTCCGCGTGTTTCTTCTTTGAAGCTTCCATCAGCGGCTTCGTATCCGAAAGTAAAGGAACCATCGTCGTTGACTTTGTTGTAGTTGCTCAAAGTCTGCACTGGAGGTGGTCGGGGAGCTTCCTTCACCCTCGGCGAAGGTCTGGATCCGGGAACGATCTGGCCGCGAGGACGGTACGTCTCGACGTTGACGTCGGATTGCCGACCAATCGACTGACGCTCGAGCGCCTGGCGCCCGTAGAGCCCGTTGTAAGCGTCGTCGTTGACGAGCACTAGTTGTCCGCCGCGCTCGGGGGCGGCGTCCTCGGCGGCGGTGTAGTACTGCACTTGCTGGCTGCGGGGCTCCTGGTCCTCGACCACGGCAGGGGCCACGGGGCGAGACACGCGGACGCGACGGCCAAGCGTCGGCGTCGCGACGGCCAAAACGACGAGAGCCAACAGGGGCAGCAGCTGAGGGAAGGAAACGAAGAAGTTTAGTACCATGTTCGTGTCACAACTTTATTCCATGCTGCACTTTGTTTCGTTACGAGTAAAATCATGCTCAGTTTCCCATCGTATCTCAATTATTCTACTAGAGTAGTTGTATTTGTGGTCAGAAAGCTTCATGTCGTTCGTGCTCTGTTGATTAGTAGCGGAGTAACGTAAAAAATACCATACACTCTAAATTTGGTTCCAAATTTTCGAACAATAGCAGTACAGTATCTCATTGCCCACTCATCCATATTACGCGCAGGAAAGTGAGCACCTTGGTTGTTCCCCTAATGTAAAATGTTAATAAAATTGGAATTAAACTTGGTAGAAAAGAAACTCAATCAAGAAAATATGCTCTTACAGATTCGACCCAGAAAGCTCAATTTCATACATCCATGGCACACATAGATCGTTAAATTACAGTTGCATCACGACAAAAATATTATATTTCAGGTCCAATTTCATTGCGGTTTCTTTATCGTGATTTGCCAGACACCTTTCATGGAGAACAGCAGAGCACAGGCGCACTGTCACGTGCCACACATTCGATCATCTGAGCAGACAGAAGCAGCAACGCCTTGCATTCCATATTTGGAGGTGATGATTCCGTTCATTGTTTAGTCGCATTCCATTAATGAAGAGTAGATCTGTTTACTACGACAGAAGCTGCATCCATTATTTGATTGTGGCATGATTGTCTGAAAATTTTAGCTCCCTCGAGGCTAGAGTGCATGAGAAATTTAAATATAAACTTAATCGGAGCTAAATCTTACGAGGTTAAAGGTTGGTTGAGGCGTTGTCCTTAAATTGAGGTCGACTCATGCATAGAAGTATTAATACTGTATGCAAATATAAGTGGGGGCTTGATTTTAAAACACTTTTTATTCAAAACCACAGACTTTAAACGTTAAGCTGTGAGTCAAGCCAATATGGTGGGCTGCACAAATTGAATATAAGAAATAGATTGAGTATATTATGTATTGCATAAGGTCCGACATCCAGGATCTATGTAATTCATGCAAACCAGATCAGGGGGCTATAACCATAACTATAACTGGTAGAAATATACGGTATTGTTGTAAAATCTTTGGTGCACGTTAGCAGAAAATTGTCTCACCACAGAGTCGATCTAATTACGTTCAAGCATACAAAGTTACAGGCTGTTGTCTTAGCAAACATATATACAGCGAAACAAGCGGATGATTGATGATAAACGTAGACAATTAATCTGTTTTGCTACCTTGGAATTTTTTAGGTCTTTGCCAAAGCCACTCATCGAAAAGTTCCGGCTGAAGTATGAATATCTTAATTGATCATCCGATAAGGATGTAGCGTAGGTTATGTGGAAGGAAAACGTTTTAATTTTTTACATTCCATGATGCCATTGAGAGGTATAGGTGCGATATGAACACGCAGTCACAATTTGTAATTCTAGTTTCTTATTCTTGGAGGTGTCTTGAACGGTGCCTATTCTTTCCAAACAAAACATCGATCGTGATTGTTTCATAGCCTGGCAGCAACTCAACTAAAGGCGTTACTGCTAATCGTACTGCAAGTAGTTACAGAAAATAGCGCTTGCATGTTCTGGCCATTGAGAATTGCGCCATTTCCCAAAGCATCATCTCGCGATCTCCTTGACTAGTATACACATGGAACTCTCCAGCGTCTTTGACGGCGCTCTCCCTTTCGTTTTGCAGACTTCGTTCTAACCAAGGGCGTCTCCTGCGATAATGTATACCAACAATGCTCTACTTTCAAATGAGCATAATGCCGAGAAATTCTTTCACTTGCCCGGTGCTCGTGAGAAGTATATAATCGAGAGACCGTGAACTGAAGTACAATAACGACGGTGAATTGATTAGTCTGCTAACTAGCAACAATAGAATTGGATATAGCAATCTGGAAAGCGTTTATGCAAATGAAAGCTAATAGGACCATTTGCTGACAGGTGAAGTTTGGGCACCAGAGAAGACTCGATGTTGCTTTACAGAAACAGATACTTTCAAATTAATAAAGCTTCATAATTTTTAACACTTAGGTGTTAATGTTAAGCTTACGACGATGCGGAAAATTGGCGCGACTTAATGCGAGCAAAGGCGGAAAATCCACTTAAATCTGTAACGTAACATGCATCTCCTATTTCCTGAGGCCAAATACCTCTACATTTCACTTTCGATTGGTTGTATTTTTTTCGCAGATTTGGGCTATTGAACTTACCTTTTACTATCTTTCCGTCCCTATTTTTTTCCTCAGACGAAAGGAAATACATGCATAATGTATGCCTAATTATACAGCGTTCCTGCTTGCCTACTACTTCATTGCCCAGCTGCATGCAAAGTAATCCTATTACGAAATTCTTACAGTACTTATACCGCCCAACTAAATAAAGGAAGTGTTCCAAAACGTATTGTGTGACATAGTAGCAAAAACACATGCTTCACTTAGCCTTCGACGGGAATTTTAGTAATAAAAAGTAAAACCGATCTCACGAACGCAACGTGATTCAAAGATGCATTAAGATCTACAATCAGCCTTGTGTTAAAATAAGCTTATAATTAGCTACCGGATGCTTAGCCTCAAAACCACCAAAAGGGGAATTATAATAGCAAAGATTTGTTTTATATAAAATTTAATATCAAAGTCTAACTGCCTCTAAAATAAATATCCGGTACATATATTTTTTTATGGTGGCTATTTGAAATATGTTGATGTGCTTTTGTAATGTACGCTAATCTCACAAGACACGAAGACTTATTTTTGTCACCGAATCCTTTCCAGATAAGTGTTTCCCATAATTTCTTCCCTTGCAAAGAAAATAGTAGGTATAACTTTTTCCAATCGATGGTGACGATAAAATTTGATAGAACACGTTTAAAACAGAAATAACGGTCCAATCAAAGACCGCGTGTTTTTCAAATATCAAACGACGACCACTCACTAAAAACCACATAAATCGTTCTATGCACACTGAAGACGACACACACTTAAAAACACTACAATATATAACCCACTCTTTAAATTAATATCTGTATATTATATTCCACCTACCTTGTAATTAGGCTGCCTCATTCTTAATACACTCAAGTCACTTTCTTATAAAATCAATTAGTCAAGCACTTGTCTGAAACTTGCTGCTTGTCGTTGCACCTCGCCACTGCGAATAAACCAAGAGCAGGTTGGCCACGAGACTTTATAACCGCGGCTGCAACGCATCCGACAAGGTATAGAGACAATGAAAGTGAAGCAGAGAAAGAGAGAAGGAGGCATCATCGCAGCCGCACTTCTTTCTACCTTACTGCCCTGGAAATTCTGATTGCCCTCCTATAGTGAGATATATCATAGCGTACTAGAGCTAAGAGGTTTACGTGTGAGTCTGGTGAAAATGCTTGGATATATAACTAGAGCAATTAACTTCGTTTATTGCTAACTATATTACCTATGTGAACGTTAGGAGAGAAATATGAAAATATGCCAGTGATTAAAAAGTCTTGAGCATATAATTGAGTAAACTATTCTGTAATCAGCCCGCAATTAGTAGGAAAATGCGTATGACATGTGTAACATATTATGTCCAAATGTTTGTAGATACAAGTGAGCACAACGCAAGGTTCAGGTAGTATAATAAAGTGCAATAGTTTGTTAAAAGTTGAGGTTCAACTATATGATTTCAAGTGTCGATATTGCGTTCTGTTAGATGTCTACCTGCGAAGAAGATTGCCTACTCTTTGTTCACAGCTTAGCTTTGTCCGAGTCTGCAGTTTGTAAGGCATCTTGGTCTCATGTTCTCATCTTCCAAAATTGCGGACAAATTTGTCAAAATTATAGCCTCAACGTGCATGATGAAACGATGCTTACGTATAAAAAATAAAGATCCACGATAATAAACAAGCTCAAATCATGGCAGTATTTGCCGACGAAGTTACTGACAATTAGCATTAAATGTATCTACATGAATATCAAGAGTAATTATTGCTCTTTGTGCCCTCTGAAAAACTTTACAGTAAGTGTAAATGTACTAAATAGTAGTTCAGCATGAACTACTTTGATGAGTTATAAGAAACAAAAAAATAGCCAATACCTATACAGCTTAAACGCGCCTAAGGTATGATAAATGTGACGTCTTCTTTAATTGGAGTTTCATTATTTATTAAAATATAAAATACATTTTCGTGGACTATTTCTCATCAATTCACTATTAGACGACTTCGAGAGTAGATCCATTGTATTCGTTCGTGTAGCTAATCAACACCTAGGTGAAATTTTGCTCAAGATAGTTGACTGCAGAAGAAATGTTTGATTCCCATCGCAGAGCAATGCAAGCATGGAATTTGCTTTTTTTTACCCAGTTTTACTGAGACTGAGAAATATCGTAGAAGTGAGAAGGCCTATTGTCTCATGGAAGGTCATTATTGTTTTCGAATGGCTTGAAATTGATCTGGAATAACACGCGTAGTTCATATTTAACTTTGTTGCGGGCTTAGAATTTCATTGACAAATCTCAGGCCATGACCAGATCAAACTTATCTCTGATAACAGGTTAGACAATGACATGATATTGATAACCATCACCACATGTTCTATGTTAAACAAATGAAACCATTTCGTCTTGCTGAAAGGTTATTATCAGATGTTGACGGCGTATCAAAAGAAGAAACCTGCCCTTGATTGGCTGACAAGTTACCACGCATGATGCAAGAAAATAGGATTCGCAAAATTCGTTGACAGGACATTCCAATCAATTTCAAATTCTTTCAAGTAGATTACGACTGAATCTCTGGTGCATGATATAATGCAAAACAAACAAAAAATACGCGTCTGAATGACGGTCAACCATACGCGTATCAAACTTTCATTTTCTTTGACACATGGGGAGATCCAAACTGGATCCAAGAAACTTGCTCACTTGAAACTGGTCTAATAATTGTACGATTAGGTATTGGTAGCATTCATTTTAATAGCGTCAAATTAGAAATTCTTTTCCGCACCTTCAGTGAAATAGTCAATGACCAGCGCCGTAATACCCATTTTTTCATACGCGTAATATAGGTATACTGCTTGCAATTACATAATATTATAATCATCAGTATGTAGACGAACACCCAAGAGTAACAATCTGTATATGATTCAAATTCATAATAGACAGAAACAATCTTGAATCACAATCACTTCATTTTTTGCCACCAATAAAAGTTTTAAAATTCAATTGGTGGCACTGTTTAGACACAACTGCCGAAGCTTAAACGTCATGCCAAACACTGTTCACCACTCAGCATTTGCAATCGGCGTGGATCCGCCTTCGCTATATGGTTTGCGATCGACGATCGTGAGGCGATGGGATTCAATTTGCAGAACTGTCATCGCAAGTGAAACTCGCGGCTCATGAAGCACGCACTATTGGTCACACGCGACATCACAATGCGTGAGCAGACTTCATGCCCATGCTAGCTGCCAAATATCACCATGCATATGACACAGTTAATTTCTGCCGATGAGCTTTATATATAATCTTCGTTAAAATAAAATATTAAATACACGAAATCTATTAAAGATTGAGCAAGTCATAAATCGAAACAAATCAATGTCTCAATAGGATGGATTTTGTAAGTTCAGACAGTTCACGAATCTAGCCTGAAGATAGTAATTTTGTAAGACCGCGGGAGAATAAGTTATCCTGTTTATGATTATACCTTACATAAGTGGTCATCTTTATAATACTTTTGCATGTTTTCCACCAATTAAGGCGATTCAGATAAATTGAGAATAATAAAATAATCGTTAATAAGGTCACTATTAACCTCCGGTGTATCTCTTGCAGATTTAATCCAACGAGACAATTTAAATAACGAGAGAATACTGCCCTTATTGTTGAAATAGTTTTGTTCATATGCAGATAAGTCATGGCCAGACTGCTCAATAAATTTTAACGACTAATAAACCGAAATGACCACTCGTCTATTATCATTCTTAGGAGAAGATAATGTGCCAAACATATTCATGACTCAATGGTATGAGACCATGAGCATAACTAAATTGGTTGTTCGGGCATTACATTTATAGTTTTACCTATTTTGGGCAATATCAACGCTCCTAGCAAACTGCAAGGATGAATAAACTGTTCACGGCTCTGGTTTCACCTAGTTTATTAATTAGTAACGGTCGTATAAGTACAACGGTCAAGCGCCTGGGAAAGGTATACCAATAGGTGAATGCAAAGCTTCTGGGAACGATTGGTTGCCTATACCGTGGTCACAGATGAATGGTACATTGAGCATGCTGCTGAACGCATTGAACGCATTGAACTCGCTTCATGTCTTGGTATGTCAATCAAGTCGCAGCTTCAAGGAGATAACGAAGAAAGTTTGGAAATGAAAAAAAGTACTACGCTCTTTCGCGTCTGCTTTCTTCACTTATTGTGTTTGTTTCTAGGTATCTGTGATTCCTTGTCCTGCTGTGACAAAGTTAATGGGTGTGAGATATTCGCGCGCTCTGAACTTTCGTCATTCACAAATAATGCTGCTGTGAAGAAAATTGATTCCTTCTTTTGAATTTCAAAACTTGATGCACTAATTTGAAAATGAATTCTGTAAACCTACCGCAGCTCATGGAAAGGTAATTTTGCATCTACTTAACTCTACCAGTACCTACATTACACATAGTTCAAAGTTAGCTATGCTAATTTAAACATAATTTTATTGTAGCGCTGCATATATAATTTGGGCTGCAAAATCTGCAACTTCAATCCCCCTCAAGTAGTGGAATAGTTTTGCATGTTATTTCAATAGTTAACTATATCCGTGAAATTATATAAAAATCTAAACTCCGGAAACGATTATTTTGACATTTCACATGAAAACTTTAGTTACCACCAAATAATGCTCTTGCCCTTGACTAAAAATATTTCTTTGACGTCAATAGATTATCCTATCAAAGAAATAAGACCAAAGTCAGGATTTTCAGACCGCTTAGTGAAACTACCGCAACTTAATTCAAACTTCAAAGTCTCCGTATTTTTGATCATGGTCTTCCACACATAATGATATCTCAGAAAGCTTTCTAACCGAGTTATTTCAAAATCTCGGTCAGGATCAAATGTGGGTACTTTGGTAGCACTTGTCTACCGATACTTTTGCATGATGTTTCCTCTGGCAATCACTCGCCACTAATTTGTTACACTTGCATTAAAAGCAAAGAGGGTGTCGACGGCGAAGGTTGAAAAATAAAAATGTATACTGTCGAAACTGACGGGAAAATTTCCAAATAAGTCGTGTCGAACCCACAAGGTTGCTTCGTTCATCGTAGGTGGACAGCCAGAAATTATAGGATAAAACTTATTTGGGTTTATGGGTACCTATTGTATAATGTTTCAATCGATACTGACACAGACAGTATTTTAGTATTACTAACTACTGACTCTTGTTGACGACAACAGCTGGGATGTTATGCTTTAATTTGTGTTTCATTGACAGATGATGAAAAGCAAATAACATTTCACGTTGGCGGTGGATTATTGCTGCTGGAAACTTCTTTTAATTTTTCTGTCGACTGTTACTTATAAGTCTCGTAATTCGTTAACGTTCCTCTTCTAACGCAGCTCTATTTGCATGGTCAATATCGTCATTATGAGCTTTCTAACTAGCCCTTATCAGTGAGGTGCTCATATCTCCACCACATGGGGCACTCCAGCCGCAACACTAACTTTGCCATCCACGGCATGCTTTGATGAGAAGATGATAATTGGATATTCAAGTAATGATTCTAAGGCTTACGTAAAAATGTCAACTTGTTATAAGACTATACACTGCAGTTTTCCGATTCCTATTCTTTTTAATTGAAACGCCTTAAAGTTGATAATTGGAAGAAAGTTCAGAATTCTGTAACTAATGTCTTACTAATTTCCAATTTTGAAATGTTCTTGGCCGTGATCGAGGTTTACGTTCTTTTTAATGTTAATTGGGTAAAAATGAAATTGTAACTAAAGCAATCAGTTTTTAGACCAATGCCCCGACGAAGTTTCGAATATACCTCCGGATAGCTCTGAATATATGTACTGGCTAGAGAAAAAATTCAGTTACGGTAACGATTATCCGGTAATTGCAAATCGCTCGTAATACAAGTCAAAATAAATTCCTGAAACGGCTCAAATCCAAATCATATACCCACATCCTGATTCCTTTATTGATCGAATTTCTAGGAAATAATGTACCTACGGATACTAGTAGATAATACATAATTTTGTAACACATGCAATGAAATGTCGACGCCCAAATAGGATCCCAATAAACTCATGTCGAAGACATTCAATTTCACGTTCGAGATGTCACGACTAACATTCACTTCACTCCACCGGCTGAACTTCGAACTTCGTGTGGGTTTCCGGACAAAGCCAATCGTTAATAAAACTGATAAAATCAGTGAGCAAATTCTGATAAGGGATTTGTAAAACAATACAGTAATCATGTAGAGTTAGACTGTTACATCGTTTTTGAAGAAAGTATGGCTTCAAGTTCGTATTGAATTCTAAATGCAACATATAGACCCGGAACAATATGATGTGAAACTCTAAGATGAAAATATTACCATCAACGTCTCTCCGATTTGTTTGTGCATAAATAATGGATAACTATGGTATGGCTGTAGCGAGACACTCTACAGTGCCACGATGCGAATAATTACAGCAATCATGGCGCAAATGGCATACAATAATCTTAATATCAATGGCACAATGCTTTATGAAATTCAACAACTTAGCTGCGTGAAAAGACCATTTGAAATTTAAAAATATCTACTACACCTACGCATGGACCTGGGGTACATTAAAATTCATTTCTCACTGCTAATTGCACGATGGTCTATAGTTTGTACCATTTTTACTGCTTTTTGTGTGAAGCAGCGTACACTTACTGTTTCAAATTTTAATAATTTCGAGCTAAGATTATTATATAAGGCTAATTTTGTAACAATTAAGAATGGCAAATCTTTTTGCAGATAAATAGGTGTGACGAAAGTATGCCGTTGGTCAAGAGGTCGACCCATTTCTCATAACAATGCACACATCTGCAATACAACTATTTATCAGTCGCCGAATAAGATGACGTTTTAATGTGCGACAAAATTGTCGAGCCTGGAACAATACTTTGAATCCCATGAATTGCACACACAGCAGCAAGACTTCATATTGCACTGCCACTTAATTGCTGCAAGTCGCACGGTCCGGGCAGAAATCGAAACCTCGAACCTACACGAAGACACATGCAAGATGCAGCTTTAATTGCTTGCTTAAGTGATAAATTAAAGGACACGTAAGGAATTAAATTTTTAAGATTCATGTCTTCAGTCTAATTTCAGCAAAAAAACTGTTAATTAACTGGGTTAAACCAGCTGAAAACTTCTAAAAAACAAACTGCCAACGTTTCGCTAACTTTACTGAAAGCTTCTTCTGGGCAAGCCTGGCAGATTTTACGTGAACAAGAACTTATATAGGGGAAAACAAAAAAACAAAAAAACAAAATCCTTGCAAAGCCTACTTGAATGAGTACTAGTAAGGAAGTAAGTAAGTAAGTCAGTAAGTAAGTAATTAAGTACTTGAGTCAGTACTTTTGTAGGCTTTGCTAGGATTTTGTTTTTGGTTTTTTTGTTTCCTCCTATATAAGTTCTTGTTCACGTAAAATCTGCCAGGCTTGCCCAGAAGAAGCTTTCAGTAAAGTTAGCGAAACGTCGGCAGTTTGTTTGCTAGAAGATTTCAGCAGTTTAACCCAGTTAATTAACAGTTTTATTGAAAACTTTGGCCGACTTTCCAGTAGTCTGTTAAGAACTTAACAATCCATAAAAAATATAAGATAACTGCTTGGCTGTTGCCATGGTAAAATCAAGTTGACGGATTTTTTTTATTTTAACATGTCACTTAAACAACCATTCCGTAGCTAGATTTTATGAAATTCTAGCACAAAATGCGTTCTCTTATTTACGAAACAACATTAAATCAACTGTTAGATTTTCCACTCCATTGTTTGGGACGGGTGACACAGGAGCAAGACGCCGAGAGGACGAGGATACACAATCGCGACATCGGTGGCTTCAGCGCCGTGCCATTGTTTCTCGAGGAGCAACGAGGAGCAACTAGCAAGCAGGCGCTGTGAGTCTACGAGATAAAGGGATTGACAGACTAGTTTGTTGGCGAAACAATGGACACGGATTTTATCAAAAGATTGTTGCGAAATTATTTATATACAACGCGGCTCACGAATCGCGATGGTGCTAGTTACGTAAAATAATGTAGGGGTGTGTGTGTATATGTGTGCATAGAATATCCAATTTTAATCTGTCAAAAGCAGCAGTTAAATACGTCTCGCATGAAAATAATGTTTTGAATGGGTTTAAACAGAAATTAACGGTTGAGCGTTGAGTATCTCGTCAGCAGTCAGCACTCTATGGGTAGTATATTTGTTGATCAGAGTGGCACAGGCTTAACTTTGCAAGTTGAGAGAATGACGTGACACGCAATGTTTTTTTTTGCGCAGTTAAAAACTATTTAGCTGCATTGCGAAGTTCAGTGGCTCAAATTAGTGTCGACAATACCACGTCTACATGAGTCGTGTTAGTGGCGTATAGAAGTAGACGAGTCGTGTCAAAGTGTGTGTCGTGGTAGAAAGTTGACGGCAAAGGTCGAGTGGAAAATGTGACTCGAAGCTCACGGCGACAATGTCGGC
>QKMV01002668.1:0-12809 GCA_003287335.1 Lednia tumana
TGTGTGTGTGTGTGTGTGTGTGTGTGTGTGTGTGTGTGTGTGTGTGTGTGTGTGTGTGTGTGTGTGTGTGTGTAATGCCGAATGCGTTTCGCGCCGTTGCACCAATCTATGTTCATGTTCTCTCTCTCTCCCTCCCTCTCTCCCGAGCACGTCGATGTTGGAATCAGGAAGATCATACGAGAAGGAGATTACTTTTAATATTAGAGATACCGCCCTACCTTGGGGTCCCTAGAAGATTTTCTAAAAAATATTTCTAAAAGATACGTCGTAATGGTGCAAGATCAGCCAAAAGTATTCGATTGTTTAAGAAATGTCCATGTAAACATCGTTGTATTGTAATTAACTCATATTTTCATTAGGTATATAGGAGAGCCTATAAGGTAGACGTTAGGGTGGAAAGTTGAGTATTAGTAAACACGAAATATTCAAACTAGTAATAATGACGATTATTGCTGAGTGGTGTGCACAATGCAAATATAATGAATGCAAATTCTAAATTCTGGAAATAATGTGGTAGTAGCCTGTATAGGTACACCCCCCCACCCCTCACACACACGCACACATTCACAGCAAGATGCCACCTCGCCAGTTACCACCCTTAACAGTTCAACTGTAACTGCGGCGAAATCATGTCTGGGATTCGAGAGCGCCAGCAAGACATTTTTGAATCGTTATTTATTAACGATGTAAAAATTGGTTTCCCAACAAGGCATAAGGGTTATAATTTCAGTTCAGCACTCAATATCGCTCACTGCGGGCAAGAATGGTATCGGTCGAAATGGAAACCGGAAAAAAAACGACGGTTCTGGCGGACTTTCGTATCTTTGCGATGGTTTCTGCTGCATGCTTCTTTGCCAAGAATAGATAAACACTTCCAAAAATAATCACCGTGTAAAAATACAGACATGCCTCTAGTCCCGTGACTTGATGAGTGTTACTTGTTAGGTACCTACTGAGTATTGTATTCGAACGGTGGGCCTTGTCAATGGTGAGAACATTTCCTGAATCCTGGATTTACCACGACTCTTTCCTGCATCGAGGTCCGGCTTATCAATTTACTGACTTTTATCACATGTGTGCCAGCTGTTTTAATTACAACTGCATGTACTCGAGTCGTTAACCGGCTTGCTAAACCCGATCCAAACATTCTTTCAAAACCCCAAACTAATTTTCGCGGACATTCTTTTCAAACAATAATTCGGGACAACCGTTTTATACGTGCGCAGCATGATTTCGGAACAAACCGTGCTTGGTGAATTGCGAGGGCGTAGTGAGCAAAGAATCTCATTCAATTAACGCTTACCTACAACCCATCCACGGCTGGTAACTTGGTTGGGCCTGACTACTGATCCCGACTCCCTAAATGCTTTCTCTATGTGTGTGTATGTTTGTGTGTGTATTGGTGTTTGTGCGTCGCGTCCAAACTCGGAATCAAAAGGTTGGCTTGATTCAACTGGAAACTCGACTGACGCGCGCTTATTGTCAACATGTTCTGAACAGTTTTTGTAAATAAGCAAAGAACGTCGAAATAGAAAATTATGATTTCTTCGTCCATTTTGGGCAATGCCCCCCCCCCCCCCCCACTGATTAGTTTAGGTCCGGGTGTGCGGATTGCGGATGTTGGAAACATATGGCCGGCCACCTTTCTGTCCGTCTCAATCAAATGTGTGTGTCTGTCATATTCGCGTGGTTCTTCTGAAGAGCCGATAGAGAGTTCTGACTCTTGAGTGAGTGAGTGATAGATACGTCGCTAGCACAATTTCACTTTGGATTCTATTTTAAAGTTTTGTTGATGGTATCACACGATATTGTGAAGGCTGCTTACTTGGTCTGGTTAGGTTCTGGAAAAGTCATGTTTTATGGGAGATCTTACTAGAATCTGCAACCTGCGTCACGCTGATTTTCCATCACCAACTGATTTTCCATTTTCAACTGAAACCAATCAATCCATTACTTTTGAACATTTGTACAACCTTTGCAGAACTCCACTAGTTAGAGCGACAACGTTCGTTGTAGGTTGCGTTATCGTACTAAAAAAAAAAAAAATGCTGATGGAATCGTACTAGGTCGTAAAAGTGCCTCAGATGGATCCAAAAGTGAGTTCCAGGAGCCCTTTCGTGCCTTTTTAATGATTGTATTCTTGCGGCCAACTCAAACATCTTAGGAGTGTAACCCATCGAAAGGCGTTTATTTTAGGGCGCGTTACTAATAATACATACCTATGCAGTAGATTGCACCGTCACGTACTGGCGATGTGGACGTTTGCTCCTATTCGTTCTTGCTTTGATGGACAGGGAGCCGCTTCTTTGAGATCGTCAGCATGATGCAAGTCCAGGATCAGTGAGCCTCTTCTCGTAGCACAGAAATACCGCAGGGATCTAGAGTAGGTAACGTGGGCGCCGGATAATTTCTCCAGTTAATCGAAGTTTTTCGCACCGCACAGTATAAAAGCGTGGCAAAGATTTGCGTCGTATAAGTGATGATTTTCACAAGGTAATTTTTATGCATTCTGGACAAGCACTTGGGCTCGTCCATAATGGGAATCGGTGGGCACGGGGAGGGCCAGTGCTCTGTATGGTATGAGGCATTCTGCTCCCGAATTTGCGTTAATATGTGTCAGCACAAAATCAAATGATCAGTTGATTATCCAATTGATTACTTATCACATGGCTATTTATTTGTAGAATTTACACACGAGCTGAGACCAAAGTTAAAATCACGCCGTACATTATTTCACTGAAGGATTTTTGAATATTTTCTAGCTTCCAGTAGCTGCAATAATTTTACGTACGTGGTTATTGTACGCGAATGAACGAATTTATGAAAATTCTCGTACGTTGCGTCTTATTTGTTGCATCTCCATAGCTGTGTGTACATACAAGGCAGGCAACACATGATCTCGCACAGAGTTCTACTTTAACATTCAAGTCAGTTTCTTACCGTCGCCGGAAGTGAAGGAAACCAATAGGCTACTGTTTGTCTCTGATGTAGAAATAGACTCATCCTTCAGGCATGTGTAAAGTAATGTCTAAATTGAACACTAGCATTTTCTATTGGCTGATATTTTGTCATGCTGGGAACACATGGCTGCTATGTTTATATTTGCTTTTTTAACCCTGAAATGATAACCATGCATCCACGGGGAGGTTAATTATTTGCTATTCTCGGCCTTTTCAATCAAAGAATCTACCTGTAATTTGATCATACAGAATGCATTTTGACGTATTTACTACGTTTAGTGCATTTCTCAGCTGTAATCGGTGCATTTTGTCCCGTTTGGATAATAAGAACTCGAATCTGGTATGGATTATAGATGTCACGTAAAATGTGACTTCGCTTCTGATTGATGATACCTCTTATACCTCTATACCTTCACCAAATGAAATTTGAAATGAAGTGAAAGCTTCAGTGTGCAGTTACAGTTTAAACTTACAATATGAAAGCAAGTTTATGCGAGGCCTGTGATGTTAGTTATTCCATTTCGTATACTCAAATGTGATAATGAAATTGACACCTTTATGAATCGCTATGGCATCTTTAAAAGTGGACCGTGTTTTTAAATCTGAAAAGCTAAGCTGCGGCAGTGGTAGGAATAATCGATATCCCTTTCTGGTTTTTGACCACGCGAAGAAAAATGTTTTCTTATCATAGAAACCTATCTATGAAAATTGTGTATCATTAGTTAAAAATATGGAAAATATGAACGAACATTGCAGGGATATGGTAAAGTATTTTTAGACATTTTCTTGAAACTGACGTCTTGTAAGCCTCCATCCAATATATCCTAACTCTGATATAATTTAGTCTCAAGTCGTAAACCAGTGATCTTTACCTATTATTCTAGAGAATCCCGAGTGGTTTGTGTCTGTGCGTGTGTGCGTACGTACGTACGTACGCACGCCTACGTGGTCTACGTGGCCTACGTACGTACGTACGTACGTACGTATTACGCACTCAGCACTAATTGTTAGTTAAATGTTTTGAAATACCGAAATGGGCCCGGTGAAACTAGTAAACGTAAATTAATACGAAAATTTTTATTTACAGTGGCGAACTGAGTGAATTTTCCGTCCTGACCATATAGAATTATGGGGCCTGGCCCATTAATATATTTGAAGTGTGGCCTACTTTACGGATACGGACTACACACAATTTCTCTTTGCCAGATTTGTTCGGGGGGGGGGTTACAGCTTGATTGATTGAATTTATTTGAGAGATTTCTGGCGGTTGAGAATTGAAGAGTAGTAATAAAGGGTGTTGTAACTTGGGAATAGCCTAAAGGCGGGGAGAAAAATGTCAAAATTATTAGCACTGTCTGTGGAAGTGTTTAAAATTCCTAAAAAGTTGTACGTTTTCGTTGTGTAATGGCGTATGTGATGCGTCCCATTTTGAGCCACGAGGCTGGTCGATTAGTACGCCACTGGCGGTCAGCTCTATGTACCGAAAGACCGGAAAGAAGCTAACTATTAAAGCATTACTCTCACTTCTTGTATTCTTTTGTCACCAAACTTTGGCATATACATGGGTGCCTATATGCTAGCTCTTAAAGACTTGTTTCCAGTGCCCACTATCATTGTTTAGATTGTGGATGTAGAAAAGTCATGCATCGTTAACTATGCCTGATATATTTGGCTATTAAAACATCATTACCGACCGAGCATACAATATCGTGAAATATTTTTAGCCTTTCTGTCTACTATCCTATAAACATGCAGTTGTCCTCTTCGTATCAAGATCCGACACAATTGATTAGGTAGTTCAGTGTTTCTATATTAGTACAATGTTTTTTGTTTCAGAACGCAAGCTATTCGTTGGGATGCTGTCAAAGAAGTGCACGGAAAACGACGTTCGCGTAATGTTCGGACCTTTTGGTGCCATAGAGGAGTGTACCGTACTGAGGGATACGAGTGGGCAAAGTAAAGGTAATTGTACTTCATAACATTTCATACGTGTACACACAAAAAAAATTATTAGTACCTATA
This sequence comes from Lednia tumana, assembly GCA_003287335.1. Classification (NCBI taxonomy): domain Eukaryota; kingdom Metazoa; phylum Arthropoda; class Insecta; order Plecoptera; family Nemouridae; genus Lednia; species Lednia tumana. The sequence goes on from QKMV01002668.1 coordinate 4,983, forward strand.
ACTCGCTTACAATTAGCAATCGATTATAATTGGTACTAATTCTTCCAGGGATGTATTGCGCACGTAAGTTTCCTATTTGATACAATATAAAAAATTTAATACATTCTTTTATTGAAAAAAGTAGCATCTTGTTGATTTGCATTGCCTACTATATTATTTATATAGATTTTAAAAATGAATGAAAAAATCAGAATCAATATTTAGAACTTATGCTTTCCTACTTGTTTTGATTCGCAAGGTAGATTATATAGGTAGATGTAGTAATACTTGTGGCTGGTGTTATTTTATCTGCGTAATATGAAAATGAGTAGATGTCGTGAACCTATCCTCATACTACACAAGATATCCCGATCCGTCAGCTTTCTACCGATCCTTTTCTATGATCTGTCTCCATTTTCTTAGTGTATGTTATTGTTTGTATGGAAATGGAGAAGGTGGGCATGTGGTCACAAAGTTATTTGTCTGTGTGTATAATCATAAATATCCTAGAGGTTAGAGCGTAGACTATAGTCTCAATTTTAAGAGTCCATAGTCTAATTGGTCCCACATATCTTTCTTCTCGACATTATTGAACTAACCTATCATCACTTACGTAGTTACTAGACCGCGAAACCAGTCCTATGTATTGTCAAAACTCAAAACCATACTGAAGGCGTCAAGTTTCAATACAAACGATGCCAGTGTACCTATTTTTGGGTTCGGTCAGTATGTTAGTAATGCAAGAAATGTGTAAAGAATACTATAGTTTCAAAGGCAATTGATATTTTTCTTCAAAAAAATTTGTTCGCGTGGCCGGTAGCCAGTAGAACTCACGATACCTACGGTACCTCATGTGGGCTTCTTGCAATTTATTTTATTCGATTGAGGAGAAAAAATGTTTTAATTATGCATCTTTGTTTTGTATGGAAAGGACAAAATGATTTAAAAGTGGGAAAAAATGCGAACACTTGAACAATACATTGAATTGGTGCACCAGTTGTTCCCAGCTCATGGCTAGTACATTGCATCAGGACACAATTTGGTAACATTATTATATACACCTTCATTTAACTTTGGCGTGTCGAAGATAGGCTTAGTATGATCCCTTTGTTAGGCACCTACATACCTACTAGTTTTATGTAATTACACTTTAGCTTAATTGTTAATGAGCTTTTTTGTATCTTGGAAAATGCACGATTTCCCCCCAAATAAATTCTTGTCGAGTTGCGTTTGATCACGTGATGTAAGCAAAGTTTTGTTTTCTCTCTAAAACAAAAAAGGATTGGGAAGCGACTAGAAGTAACTCTCTTATGATGTGCCCCCTTGTGCCCCTGTAAGCATTATTTTAACAAGATGGGTCATCGTTTGTTTGTTACTAGTCCACACTAATCTCATGTTGTTCTCTTGGTTCTGTGCAGGCTGTGCTTTTGTAACATATACATCTAAACAATGTGCCATAAATGCAATCAAGAACATGCACCATTCTCAAACTATGGAGGTAAGGGGTTGTTCATGTTGATACCTTACAGTCGTCTATTGATCATGATCTCTGCCCAATATGTTTACGTCATTGATGTTGTACTGACAGAAATGAACCAAAGCTGTGTGTTTTTAAGTCTAACAATATGTACCCCACTCCTGTGTTGTTTTGAAATATATGTGTGAGTTTGTTCTCCTAACATTAAGGGATAGAATGTTAATATACTTCAGCTGTTTCCATTCTTGTTCTTGAGCAAATAACACGATTGCTTTTACAAATTCCAAGGCATTTGTAGTATTTAAATAATTGTTACATTTCTTCTCTGAGCTCTCCAGCCCCAGCACTCACCTTTATTGAATTATGTTTAGTTGTTTAGTGCTTTACGTTTTTAACAGTGCTTTCTAATTACCACGAATTACCTACCCAAAGCGTTTCAAACACGAAATCTGTGGATACTTCTAGGAGTTTACGGGTGCTAAACAAGTTAACCAACTAGCTACCTACCTTTAAGAGTCGGAGAAAAATGTATCTCTATGTTTGTTTACATTAATCATTTTCAAAGAGAATGTAAAAATATTGCTTAGTCAAATAGCCAGATGCTTTAGGGAACGAAATGGTAACAGGAGGGAGTAAATTATTCTAGATTAATTCTTGTTTGTGCGATTTTTGTTTTTTTTACTTTTCACTGTAATTTATCCCCTTCTGTTGCCAATTTGTTTAATGTTTCATGTTTTAAAACATGTTGATGTTGCTGTGCATCCAAAATTTTTACGGCTACAAATTAGGGCAAACTACTTGTCGAAATAGGCAATTCATTTTATACTCTTTCAGGTCTTCACAGTCAGTTTATAATTTATTTTTGGTAATCCTAATTTATGCTCACTTACCCTTTTATGTAATTAAACAGGGTTGCTCATCGCCACTTGTGGTGAAGTTTGCCGACACCCAAAAAGAGAAGGACCAAAAACGACTTCAGCAAATGCAAGCTAACCTTTGGAATCTTGCGGGAGTGAACATGGGACCCCAGTATATGCCTGTAAGCACTTGACACAATAGCTTCAACTTAACTATTTTGAACTGGACATCGGCTGCTAGGTGCTAGTGATGCGGTCATTACTTGTTTCATTTAATTGTATTGAAGCATACCCAATCTGCTTCATTTCATGTCAACCAATTTCCAGTCATGTGTAGTAACCCATTACTTAATGACTCTTCTTACAAGTAACGTTTTAGATTAGTGGCGCTACTTTTAAAACAAAGTAACAAGAAAGCTAGTGCCGTTACTTCATTTCATGTCAACCAATTTCCAGTCATGGGTAGTAACCCATTACTTAATGACACTTCTTACAAGTAACGTTTTAGATTAGTGGCGCTACTTTTAAAACAAAGTAACAAGAAAGCTAGTGCCGTTACTTCATTTCACGAAAATTTGAGACGTAGCACCACACTACATTTGGGTTACTTTTCCATCTGATGGCAGGACAAATCTTAACTTGGAGAGTCAAGATGTCTGATCCGAATTTTGATAACACTTGCTTTTCAAAACAATGTCAAAATTACCAAAAAATAAGGCTCACTTATCTCTTTGTTTTCTTACGCACGTTGAAGGTGGATCTAAATTGATTTTATATCATTTCTAAACGAAACGCAAAAGTAAAATGAAAGAAGTCCCACTACTTTTCGTGAAAAAAGTACAGTAGTGGCACTCCTTTTGTAGAGGTAACGTAAAAATTAGTGACTCTACATTTCTACTGGGGTAGTGAGTAAAGTCCTACCGCTTACTAAAAGAAGTAACTTACCCAAGACTTCCGATTTCCGGCTTCTTGGCTGTGTGTTTATCGTAGTGTAATGAAATAAAATCTGGTATTAATTTCTTAATTTGATTCCTATTTAGGGGGAAACACATGGTTGTCTGGCACCTTCGTCATTGCAACTGCTGCAGCAGATCCAAGCATCTAATGCAAGTGCGTCGAATGGACAGGCGTCAGCTGCCAGTCTGTCTGCTCTAAGTTCGATGCAGCAACAACTCCTTGTGCAGCAACAGCTGCAGCAAGTTGCACAAAACTCTGCAGGTACATGGGTGTGGGGTGAGGGGCGAGGGGCTCTTGGGCTTCCTGGACTTGTAGTATTTGATTCCTTATCAAACAGTGGTCATCCATTAGATTTTGTTACGAGTGGTGGGTTCCAATTACCAAACAACCAATTCATACCAATCCAGGCAAATGTCATAGAAATATGTCATTTCAAAAAAAATCCTGTGGCTCTGTTTCTATTTTTCAAGCTCTAAATTGCATAAAATAGACATAATTTTTGGATTGAAACTATTGACCTCTTTCGAGGGCAAAAGTGGTTAAATATTGCTGAAATCGAAAACATTTGCATGAAGGCAGTATGTGCAATGTGTACAGTTTTTGGAAAATTAGGGCAAAAGCAGAGCTGCTGAAGCAGAAAAGGCTTTCTTGTGCAGATTATTTCTTCTAAACTTTCCAGCCTAGCCTAGGATCCCTAGGCTTTTGTGCAGAAACCTTGAAGGCTCATATAGTAAACGTAATATGCCTTGATGACTAAAACCGGTATCATGTAATTTAATTTACAATCGAGCAATAACGTATTCTTCAAGTTTCCATAATTTAATGGCTTCGATGAGTTTAGTCTTCAAGGTTTGTGAAAGAAAGCCGAGGGAAACTAGAGTAGGGTGGCAAGGTTATAGCTAAGAAATTAGTATTCTAGTAGTGAGTACTTGTGTACATGTAGTGAAAACTTTCTAGAGTGGCTACCCATGATTTTTGTCAACAACACATCTTCTGGCTTGGCAAGAGATAATCTAAATAGCTTTTTTGGTACATGCAGAAAAGGAGTCTGCTTGTGGAACATTATTCGTTTACCTGTGTCTGGATTTTCATTGTTTTGCTCTATGCGAGAAGCAGATAGTTTGAAACTAGATCGATCATATCAGTGTCTTGCGGTAAGAACTTTTTTAGCCGACGGTAAACTTCACCAAGCGCAGTAAATCACCAGGCTCCAACTCGATATATTCCTGATTATAGCGAAAATGCACTTACCTATTAATGCAAGGTTGCATTCAAGTGGAGGTATTCGGTACCAAGAATAGGATTGCAACAAAAATTTAGAGAGCAATAGCAGCATTCAAAATTGAGTGTAGTCACTAGTCAGCCAAATAGCTGGTGGAATTGCTGAGTTGTGCTCTATGGAGCCGTCCAGGAACTAAGGGAGATTCGAAGTTCGAGTTTCTGAAGAGAAAACTGCTTGAATATTTTGAGCTTTTATATTAGTTATTGACCAATCGAAGCTGAAGACCAATCAAAATTAAATGTATTGTATGTGAATTAAAATGAGTAGTCATATTAAAGTGAAACAAACATTGCTTTAAATTCACAATTAAATTCTTGTTGCAGGTCTCCAGAATTTGGCTGCACTGCAAAATACCGCTCTGAGTCTCTCTGGAAACGGGGGAAATTCAGCTTCGGACATCAATCAAGCCAATCTACAGGGGCTAGCCACCTTGGCTAATCTTTCGGTGGCTAATCACAGTAAGGACTTACTTAATTAATATTTTTTTGGACAATAATTGGGTACCTTTGTCCATTTGCCAGATTTTTTAGACTGGCCCCTAAGGTGCATTGTTGTGTCCCAGTTTAAGAGGGTGAAAGCTAAGAAGGGTGAAAATATGTAAAATCGGCGGTAATTGAGTCACCACTTTTTTCAACTACACGCCAAGGCCTGATAGGGTTTTGCATGATGGATTTCCTGCCGTGGCACCCCACCTGACCACAAAATATTTACGAAGAACTCCTGATATTACCACGTTCTGGTCACGGTCATCTGCGGGGGTCATCTCCCGGTAACTGAATTTTGCAGGTAGAGCACATGAGTTCCTAAGCTGACCTAACAGCTTGCCAGGAACGGGAGCCGGTAAGGAGATGACCCTTTTGGTCAAGGACCTAACCCAGCATTTGCCTGGAATGGCTGTGGGAAATCACGGAAAATCACAACCAGAGCTTGTCACCGGGATCGAACCTGGGATTTCCTGATTGCAAGGCTAACCACGTGGCTACTCAACAAGAAAAGGACCCAGCTGCTAATATAGATCTGGAATGTGGGCTTGTAACCATGTCTTAACATTTTTGTGGTGTTTCTACGGTATTTTCTCTGGTTTGAAAGGATTTTGGCCCTAAATAGGGCCGTTTCGTTAGACGACGTTTCGGCAACGGTACGTTGCCATCTTCAGGTCTGGTCATCTTGCAGCTGTCCGACTGGCTCTTATATAGTGCAGCAGCAACTGGATTGGCTGGAGTTCCGACCAATCAATAAGCGAGCAGCACCTGACTATTTAAGAGCCAACAAGCTGCCTGAAGATGGCAACGCTATCGTTGCCGAAGCGTCGTCAAACGACACGGCTCTTTTTAGGGTCAAAATCCTTTCAAAACTGAGCAAATACCGTTGAAACACCTCGAGTATTAAACTACGGCTCTAGAAGCTTATGAGATACCATGTCTAAAACGTTGACCAGATTTTATGAGGTTGTCAATGTTGTAATTCATGAAACTATTAGTAAAATAACACTTTATTGTTGCAGACGTAAATCCGATGAGCATGCAGAACTTAGTCACGCTCGCTGCAATGACTGGAGCCAACGGAGCAAACCTTCAAGTATCACCATCTGGTAAGGGAGCATAGAAAAAAAATACGATATGCCTCGCTAGAAAAACACGCGCAGCCTACACCTAGATAGAAATTTTTTTTCAGGAGAAGCAAGCAAGTTTTGTTGGTGTGGTTCTTTCATGAAATATGGTTACCCAAAAAACCAACTGCAAACAAACCTATATAAATCTTGGTCAAGTTTGTGAAACACAACCGGAAATTAGTTGATACTTTGTCATTGGGATGCCAACTTGAAATCATTATCACAGATAGATTGGGGTAAGTTGTGGTTTAAAACTCCTTCACACTACTAGGCAGTGAACACCTTTACTTTGCTGGAGATTACAGCAATATGGACAGAGCTCAGTTACCGTTTGGGGACATGAGGCCGTAACCTGACTGAAGGTCAGGTGTATTAATATGGCATTACTACTCATCAAAGAAGTCAAAGAATGGTGTCACCATAACATTTATTTACAAAGCTACCACATAAAGAAGATCGAAAAATCGGATGCTGTATGAGATAACTAAATTTTAGAAGCTGCTTCTCACTACCTACCTACCGAGTAGAAATGTGTAAAAGTTTTGCCACAAATCTGCAAGGAAATCTGTGTAATTTTTTTACCTACATCTTTTGACCTTTCATGAAATAATTCTTATGTATTTTATGTGGCTAGTTGCTTTTTAGTATCATGATAGTCCTACTCATATGCCATTTTTCAACAGGGTTAGCAACCATTAAGCTAAAATGTGTCCTATATGAAAATGTCGTACTGATTTGTTTTCATGTTCCTAGGATCCAGTGCATCTGGTTTAAGTAGCCCAGGTTGGTTTAGATTTACCCTTTTTCAAATTTCTGCACACTTTTTTACATAACTCTTGTTTGCATTGAATTTAAATGTAAGTTTGACTGGGTGCTGTAACAACTCTGTTTGGAAATCTGGCCATTGCCTGTGTAGAACTCACTAGTCATTTGCTCTTCTGTTATGGGTTACTATTTACTAATCAATCGGTAATCAGTACCACTGAGATGTAAGTTTTAGTTTGCCACAGACTGTACACTGCTTATTAATACTTTTCCTCCTATATTTCAATAACATGTGTGATGGAATGGTGACTCCAAACTCCTAAAATTTTCTCAAATATCGTCTGTCGTCTTTTTTCCGTCAAATCGCGGTAGCTAAAATCTCAATGCAGGCAATTGGTGAATACAAAATTGTGGTGCACAATTATTTTCAGGTAGACAACCAGATAAGTAAACTCGTGATTGCCAGTCAGTTTGCAAGGAATTGTTTGCATTCAATGTTGCAACAAGAAGAAATAACACACCACTTGCTTTTTTGCTTGAAATATGCTTCTATTTGATATGCTTTCCGTATATGTCAGTAGATGCAGTGAATAAGGTTAGGATAGTTTGGTTTTATCTTTGTTTTTTTCATAATTATATGCCTGTATATTAATAATTATAATGGGGCTCAATGATCGCTTATTTTTTTGCAAAATCTTTCAACGGCTGTCCAGATTCTGTGCTGACAATGTTGCTTTTATTAATTTTTATTTGTATAGATGCATTGGATTCACACTCCATGAGGTATTTTGTTTCTGTGTCATTCATTTGTTAAAAAAGCAAATTTAGGAGCCGATCATTTTTCCGGCTTGCGGCGATGGCAGACCCAAGGTGTGGGTGTGGGTGTGGGTGGGGGGGG
>QKMV01002669.1:0-12808 GCA_003287335.1 Lednia tumana
CGCGCAATGACTCCCTCAGGCCCCACAACTCACACCGCCGTACCTTACGACACCCCCCTCCCCTTCGCCTCTACCCCCGCCGTGCCGAAGCAGAAGAATGTGCCGCAGCCAGGAAACCCGCTCAAGTCGTTCAACTGGTCGAAGCTACCCGACGCAAAGGTAGGAAATGATGATAACAGTGACAAGGATTACCAATTTTAAGCCATTTACAAGGTTAGTCCTAACGTGAAGAATACTAATATCTCTTCAAAAATATGTGCGTACTTGAGGACTCAAACCCCGGACCTCTGGCTTACATGGCAATTGCTCTACTAGCTGTACCCTGCTCAGTTGTTTGATCAACAGTCATGTAAGCCAGGGTCTGGGGTTCCAGTCCTCGAGTAGGCAGGTATTTTTGAAGAGATATTAGTATACTTCACGTTATTACTAGCCGTGCAAATGGCTTTAAATGAGTAATCTTTGCCATATGGGTAAATATTTTTCCCTTACTAGCATCCAGCAACACAAAGACTAGTAGAATAATTGACAATTCTATACCCAACTTTCCATACGTTTCTTTGTTTGCTAAGATACAATAGTAATGACACGTGTGTAGGTGAACGGAACCATCTGGTCGGAGCTCGATGACACCAAGCTGTACACGGCCATGGAGTTGGAAAACATCGACAAGCTGTTTTGCGCCTACCAGAAGAATGGAGTCGCGAACGACGGCTCGATTGAAGATCTCACTAAGATAGGTGAGATAACAGGCACAGGTGCTAAGCTGGGCTCGGTAGACTACTAGCTAGGTAAAGTAGTAATTGTGTTAATTGAAAACTATCAAGTGGTTACAAATAACAACAGTGCATTAGGATAGAGGCCTCTTGACGGGTGAAAGAATATGTCAGAAGTCACTAGGACCTTGGTACATTTTTTACAAATTGAAAGAAATCAAGAAATAGAAAAAATATTGTCAAGTCTTCTGGTTATTTATACTACTCCAATGAAGAAGGCTGTTGATATAGTGTTAAATGAGCCAAAACAAAGAAAACTGGCTTTAATTGAAACACAAAATAATTTTCGAAGTCATTTCAACAATTTTGATGCCATTTTTGAAGTGTGCTTCAAAAATTTTTGTTGGATCACTACTCAGCCCACCAACTACTAGCCCAATTCAACATTTTCTTGTCTAGTAACCTGCGCACAACTACTTTAACCCCATGTACACAAAATTATCTCCATTCTTTCGGCAAAACACACCTGCAACCACTATCAGTCAACAATGACTAAATTATTTCTGCATCGGTTCGTATCGTAGGTAGATAAAAATATGGCACTGAAGGCAGAGGTACTCAGTTACTAAGTCTACTTTCAGTTAAAGTTCCTGACGGTGCTCAGAGCAATCTGCCAAAACGTTGCACCAATTTTCCAAACAAACCGGGCAACACAAAATATCTGTCACTAATTGCCAATAATTTACGTTGCCCCATATTCTTTCAACCCAATTGTCTCTGATGGTAACATTTTGCTTGCAGGCAAGAATGTAAATCTGGTGAAGCTGACAGTTATGTATAGGCAGCTAATTTCTAACATAAGCCAGTTCAGTTAAGAGAAGATCCAAAAGAATGCCACCGTCGTATATTGACAGGGAATTTCCATCTGTATGCTAGCCGAAACCAACTGCTAACAGTTGATCACCATTTGATCCCACTGTCTCTCCTAAACTTTTTAAACGTAACATGCTAGCAGGAAATAATATAAAGCTGATAAAGCTGAAAGGATAATAAAGCTGTTTTTCTAGCACAAGCCTGGAGGTCGATCCTATAAAATCAAGGTAAAAAGATTCTAATTGGTATCCAACGGAAACCGAGTGGTATTCAAAAAAAGTGGATGTTAAATTTATCAATTCTGATCGGTATATTTTTATCGGTTTGACACAATTGACTCTCAGTTTATTTTTGAGAAGATCCAAAAAATGTCACTTACTTAAACTGAACTTCAACCGTTGTTCACCTTTCGACTGAATTGTCTCTAAAAACGTAACATTTTGCTCGCAGGCAAGAACAGGTCCAAGGTGCTGTCGGTTATCGATGGGCGGCGAGCGCAGAACTGCACGATCCTGCTGTCGAAGCTGAAGATGTCCGACGAGGAGATCTGCAAGGCCATCCTGAGCATGGACAGCCGGGACCAGCTGCCGATAGACATGGTTGAACAGCTGCTCAAGTTCACGCCGTCACCGGAAGAGTCGGCCTTGCTGGAGGAACACAGCGACGAGATCGACAGTCTGGCACGGGCCGACCGATTCCTCTACGAGATTGCCAAGTAAGCAGCGTTCTTACAAATAATCGGTGAAAGGGATTGATTTAACGTCCGAGGCCCATGTACAATCAAATTAGCAGTAATTTAACTCGTTGAATTATGTTCCGTTCAATTTATTAACTTCCATCGGATATGGCACAAGACTCAGTAGATAACAATACTCTGGCACACTCGGCCCTGTAGAGTGAATCTCAGGGATGCGAAGACGAATCTAATTGACGCTCCGTTAATTTTTTCTTACCCGTATAGGTTAAGTTGTTAATTTTGCTGTAGCTAGTCGCACGCACCAAACGTTTCGCTTACTGGTAAGTTAACATTAAGTTACAGCGGTTGGTTGCGTGGTAATTATCTAATCTGCCATTTCACGTTGGGAGTGAGCCAGTAATTCTTGCAACTATGTAACATCAACGTCTTTACCTTGTCCTAGGATCCCCCACTATGAGCAGAGGCTGCGCAGTTTGCACTACAAGAAGCGGTTCGGCATCTGGGTCGGAGAATACCAGCCCCGCATCAAAGCCGTACTCGAGGCTTCGAGGGAGGTGGCACGTTCGAGACGGCTTCGAAAGCTCCTCGAGATCGTGCTTGCTCTAGGTATGAATCTTCAACACTGCTTCACGCTCGTTGGAGTATATTTTGAGGGCAAAATGTGAATTATGGCGTCAAGTTTTACAATGTCGACCTCTGCCGTAAGATAATTTTGACCCTTCAAGGTGCCTTATGAAAAGGGCCTTCTAATACCATCAGCCCTGAAAGCCAAAATGGAAATACTTAATTCTATTAGTGTGACAGTGTTTTCACTCAGCAGGGGCAGATTTAAAAGGTGGAAAAAATGCCAATGATGACTAGGCCTCAGCACACTTATAATGCTGTCTTCATCCAGAAATATGTTGGTACACGTCGCATGGGTTTCCTGGCAGCCTTTCGCTAGCTTCAATTCCGCTCATGTTAATCGGGAAACTGGTTCGATTACTATTCTATTGATCTATAGGTACCCAAGATGAAAATCCTCTTTCTGTCGTACCAAGAGTTCTACAACACTGTAAATGGTAAAGATGTTAAATATTTAACGTTGGGTTGTTCCAAATTCTTTGAATCTCTTACTTGTCTGTACACGCACTTTACTTACATAGAGTTCCTCAAGAACCTGGTTACCTAGAGTTCCTTAGAGTTCCTCAACGTAAGAAATGGTTGAATTTCAAATGAGGAAAAGGAGCTGTGCACAACTTACTACAGGTGAAAATTTAAGTACAATAGAAAACTGTTCGGTGTACCATTTTGGCAAAATACTGAACTGCATTAACTAGATTCTCTCTTTTTTCATTTCAAATTGTTCAAGTGTCGGCACACTTTATTGACCACTATCATACAAAAGACGGGGATGACTTACACACGTTACATTTCTTCCGCAGGCAACTACATGAACCGCGGAGCCCGAGGCAATGCTTCCGGCTTCCGACTGACTTCGCTCAACCGTTTGGCCGACACCAAATCAAGCGCCGCCAAAGGCACTACACTGCTGCACTACCTAGTCGAGATCCTCGAGAAGAAGTTCAAAGACATACTCAAGCTTGACGAAGACATTCCCCATGTCCGTGCAGCTTCCAAAGTCAGGTTAGTACAGCAAGTCTGCAGCCGGGGCCAGCAGCAAGTTTCGACATGTGATTTGAGAAAAATGCTGCGAATAAATGACAGCAACGTTGGCAGTAATATGTCATAGTATTTTTTCATTAGCTGTCAGCCAGGTTTTGATTGCCTAATTGGTTAAAATTCCACTTTGGCAGGAAAATTGGTGCAAATTTTGCATTGCAAATCTCATGGAAACCCATCTCAACTTGTAGCCCTGTAACTTGCTAATCCATTCTTGGAAAAAAATCGTGAGACGTTTCTTGTTTAATGAAGAGTGCGAGACAGGAAAACACACAAGTTTCTTTAGCAATTTGTCGTTTCTCATGCGTTAGTAAATTTGGGAAAATATGTTTCCTTGAGTTTTCATCTGATGAGTGTAGCTCCTCATTTATATTTTCAAGCTCTAGGATTGTTAATTTTATCGGCTTAGTGCTTTCTGATCTGTCAACTTTTTTCAATTTTCGATTCAACGGCGCTTTATAGGAACACTTGGTAATAGAGATTTGTTTCTGAGTGCAGGCAAGCCAATCCAAAAATCCAACCCATCCAGGCCGATCATAAGCCTAACTTGATCTCGCGTTTCCAGCATGGCAGAGCTGGAGAAAGACATGAGCGCTCTTCGAAACGGGCTTAAGGATGTGGAGCGTGAGATCGACTTCCACCGATCTCAAACCATCGCCACTGGCGATCGATTCCTGCCCGTCATGAAGGAGTTCCTCTCTTCGGCTACGTGCCGCTTCTCGGAGCTTGAGGACCTCTTCCAAGACATGAAGACACGGGTGAGAGGACCTAAAGAATTATCCACTTCTTCATCTTCATCTTTCAGAGCTGTTGTCTTTTTAACTATTTTGTACATAAATTGTTGAAATTTCGCATAGAGGTTGTTGAGATATTGGGCTCCTAGATTTTAAAGAAAAGTTCAATAAAGTTCTTAAAGTTCTGAATTTCCGAGAGGGTTCCCAAGCCGACACTGCCATCGTGACTGAAACTTTTAGATATTTCAGGACCCTTAACTTGGCCAAAATCTTATTTATAAATATCAAAGATTTTCTGTGATAGCCATCCTACAGGGGCATCGTAACCTCCATCAATCTACTAATTACAAATTACAGTATTTAGGGCCAAACGTTCATCAAAACAGAGCAAAAATCGTTAAGAACACATTAACATCAACAAACGGCTCTGAAAATCTCCGTTCGTCAAATTACTTACTGATCACATCTAGAAAAACAATGTATTTCAGCATGGATCATACCATAAATTCATTTCAATCGATTATTTCCGGCCTATTTTTTAAAAGATATTTGGGAACGCTATTCTTACCGTCACGCTTACAGCTTTATACATTTTTGCAGGCACCAACGAAGAAATTCCCTGAAAGGAAATTAAGAACAGCATGCTGGAAGATCTTTTCTACTTTGATATCACTTGACATAAATATTGAACGCCATCAACTGTCTTTTTCCTCAGTTTGACCGAGCCGTTCGACTGTTTGGCGAAGACAACTCTTCAATTCAGCCTGACGATTTTTTCGGAATCTTCGACGGCTTCCTTACTCAGTTCAACGAGGCGAGACAAGACAACGAAAACATGAAGAAGCGTAGAGACGAAGATGAGAAGAGAGTGCTACAGGAAGCAGAGGTAAATGATGTCTTTAATTGCAAGTAAAGTAGTCTTGCAGCAACTTTATTCCGAGTTGAGAAAATTCTGTTATGCTAATCGGCTTGAAAAGTAGACTTTGTTTCGGTGGCCGTCGTCTCAGCCAGTGTAATTACCTTGCTGTTGCCACCATCTTGGCATATACTTGTATTTCTACTCGACGCATTTACGCTTCATGTTCTTGCCGAATAGAGTGGAACTGTTATTTTCCTGTGCGAACTACATTAAAAATGTGATTAAGGATTGGTGTTACAACATCCGATTAATTTGCTTTCTATTGTGAGGGTGACAAATCCGTAGCAAGCAATTTAACCGAGCATTGGAAAATCAAATAGCTCCATATTTTGGCATTGAAAAAACTAACTGCTTCTCAATCCCCCTTTTGTTTGTAGAAATAAAAATTAGCTTTTTTCATCATTTTCCTTCTAAAGTAAAAAAATGCCCCCGTCCAAAAATTAACAAACATTTTTGTGTTTTCATTTAATTTGTTGGGTTCTGCAAATCGTTTCAATATAAATTATGCTTTCTGCATTTGGCTTTTCGAATACCATTAAGAGCTTACTCGATGTTTTACTTGTAAGGCCGCATGTTTTGCGTCTTTTCTTTCATTTATTCAATTTCATTTTGTGCATGAACGTTAAAATAGAAGTAAACTTATTCTGGTAGGTTGTATGGTGGCTATGAAGCTTCATTGATTTTGCTTATTTTGGCATTTATATTGCTTGTTTTGGGATTTATGATGCACCTATCTGTAAGCATTACTGATTTGTGATTAATGATAAAATACCTTGTCCTCAGCTGAAGAAGCGAACGATGGAGAGGAAGCATACTCGCGAGGGAATTCTCGCAAAAGTGGGAAACACCTTAAAGAACGGCATCACCAACGGGCTGAGCGGGACTGGCCGTCGAGAGAGCAGCGGAGGCGGCGGTGGCGGTGTCGGTGTCGACGCAAAAGGAGAGTTCGACGACCTCATTTCGGCTCTAAGGACCGGAGACGTATTCGGAGAAGACATGGCCAAATTCAAGCGAGGTCGAAAATCTCGAGTATCTGGCAACGGTAATTCCCCGCCTCGAATGAACAGCCTCAATCGCGAAGACAGTCGGGAAAGAGTACTGAGCAACGGGAAGAAGGCGTAGTTGTAAAATAAAATGTACGTTGGACTAGGTGAAAAATTGTGTTGAAGTTCAAGTTTCCATTCTTGTTATTTTGTGGGAAAGATTAGGCATTGTAATGAGTAATGACTAATGGGTAATTTACCAATTTGATATGTTCCTTAAAAATTTGTAGAAGCAAAAAAATGCTTTATGTACCTAATAATATAGCTGAGAAGCTAAAAAAGATTTTGTCTCATTCCTTATTCATAATATAATACCATAAAGAGTGCAACCAGAAATGAGATCTCTTAAAAATTGAACTCCTACACAAATGATGTACCTACCTAACTTCTTATTGTTTCGGAGGAAATGTGATTTTTGTATTATTTATTCCCTTGTCGTATTGTGATAGTTTGGATCAAAGGTTTGGATGGTCAAGGACTGGGGATCAATGGCCTAAAGGAGTGAGGTCCCGTAGTGTTCCATTACACTTGGTTTTGATCATCGTAAAATTAACCCGTTGCCATGTATACAAATGTGTACAGCACCGTTGTGAGATTGTCAATGTCACCACTGTTTGAAGTTGTTAAGTTATAGTGCTGTTATATTTGGTTCACTGGAATCCGAGTTCTGGAAATGAGCCTTGCTCTTCCGCTGTTTTTGTGCCAAAAGTTATCGTACGTCCTCGAATTTGTATCTCAATATCCCTGGTATTTGTTTCCACCCAATTAATTTCTCATTTTTATCATAGGTAGATTGGGTCTATGCTTCAAAAAAAATGTATTCAAGCCTGATTGTGTAGGTAAAATCCCAATAACCACTCGTATTTATTAATTATACACTTTCTTGAGCTTGAGATAACATCATAAAAAATTCAAAGCACACTACAAATTGATGTTGTCGCTTGTTAGTAAATTTGCAGCTGCAATAATGATCGATTCAGGGATTATTTTTATTGTCAACTTACAAAATGCCAGTTGCCTTTTATTAGTAATTGTAAAACCTTAATTGTTTTTCTACATAATTGTTTTCTACGTGCATAGTGATGCTTTTGAATTGCAAGTTACAGTGCGAACATTTTACTGCGTTAGTGGAGACGAAACAAAAGCTTATACAAAAGCCAATTTGAGACACCCAAATTCAAAGATATAAATGTGCTTCTTTTCTAAATTCTCAATCCCCATTGTGTATTAATCGATGTCATAATGTAAAGTAGTGTAGAATAGGAGAGGATCACCGTGTTGACGAATGTTGAGTCTTTAAACATATTAAAATGGTTAGGTAAGCATAGCTTTTGGTAGCACCCCCTATTAGCTGGATTTATCAGATAGATAGGATATCCATGGATATCTGACATATTGTATCAAAATGTTACCACTGATCCAAAAGGTTCTTGGGAGTCGTGAATCTAATTCTGATTTTGTCAAAGGGACGAGCTTTTTGTATTTTTGTACATATTCTCTTAATAACTCTGTAGCATACACCTATGTATCTAGTATAAATATATGAATAACTACATCAAACTTGCGAGTTATTCAAATATATTATTTTATCACTATTTTAGTTTAAAGTCACGTTTACTAAAAACGTATTTTGTACTTTGCATAACATATTATTTTGCATATTATTTGGATGGGCAACAACTCGCCTTGGCAGGAATGGAACGACATTTGGCCTGGGCTGATTTTCAAAGATGTATTCCAGCAGTTTTTCATGGAATGATCGCAAATCACAACTGGGTAATCGGTCACCGGAATAGAACCCAGACCTCCCGACTGCAAGACAGTTTAACAGTTGAAGACGTCCTCGTCGAGTGCTCAGTTGCGTTATTCTGAGAACATCTGTTGCATTCCCGCAAAGCTCTCCTGAAAAAGGCCTATCTGTACTTAGTACTATGTGGAACAGCTCGGATTCGGCAGCAATGTCCTGTAGTCATGGACCCAGTATTGACACTACATTCAGTATTGCGTCAAATCAAACCGAATAACTTGTGATCATGGAGACAAATCAACAATCTGGGAAAATGGCAATTGGCAAGTGTTCAATTACTAACAACCATTATATTTCAATCCCCCGATTGGTAACGTTTAACCTACAATAATCTGTTGTGTTTGGGCCTCGGGGATACCGGCAAGTATGAGATCAGTCCATCGTAAAGTAGGAGACCGCCATTCTCAGTAATATTACATTTTCTTACTGTCATTTTTTAGCACGTTTCAGCTATTGGTTTGAACCAAAACTGACGTTGAAACCAAACTGACCAGTGGCAGATAAGCCTTTACAATTCATTGTTTGTTTATACGTTTCATTTTTGCTTGTTTGGTCAAATTGTTGGCTATAGACTTGGTTCGTTTCAATTTTTACATTGGTGGCAATTTTTTAGCGGAACTCGGGCAATTGGGCTGGTTGGATATCTTTGAGTTGGCTTGGCAGTTCGCGTTTTGTTGGGAGCTGTTATTTGAATATATTTGATGAATTCATACCATATAGATTCAGGGAGTGATTTCAATGGCGCCCCCAAAATCAAGTCGCATCTACTCTCTGCACGTATACCTTTCCCAATCCCACATCTATTATCCTGTCTCATGCCTGAGGGCCAGGTTTTCAATATTCGGCCAAGAAATTAACAGTGTGTTAACTAAATACCACTTCATCTGATTGGCTGTTGCTATGGTTATAACAAGTTAACGCCCTGTTTGTACCGATCTTAATCGACTGTTGAAACACTGGGCCCAGTGGTAGCCGTGATTTTTGGCCGTGGTCACCGTGTAGACCATGGCTACATTAAATGGTTGACAATCGAATTCTTGTGAAGAGATAGGCAGAAATACCGATATTTTGTTGCAATATGACATTCAAAATGATATTAGCTACTTTTACTTCGAAGTAAATCGAAATACATCGAATCTATCGATATAACTTATCGAGAGAACATTTTTCACACCCATCCCTCGAGCACACAATTCCAAACGCCACGTAATTGTCAGTGCTCAGTACAGTCCCATCTAAAACAAATTTGCCGTGAACTACTACGTTAAGTTACGGTCAATCTCATGTATTAATTTTGTTTTAGTAGATGGTCGAACGAAAATCATGAAAATGTGAATTATCAACGAAGACCCAAGCTCGGTTCATGCTGAGCAAGTTGTTCAGACTTCGAACTACGAGGCTGTCGTTTTTTGAAGGTAAGTAAGCATTTAGCGGATGTTACCCTGTAAAAAAGGTTACCTCTGGACTGGCATGGTGTTTATTATGGTATAAAACATTCACTGCAGTTCCGAAAGTTGGTTATGCGTCAGCGTCAGGCTAGTTCTCGAAGTATTTTTAGGAGCGAACACTTCCATTTCAGCTGTAAAAAACGACTACACGCTGAAATCATGGCGGATCATTGAACAATCCCGACTTTATAGTTTATTTTCCCTTGTCCATTATTCAGTGCGTAGCTTCCATCCATTTGCTGTGTCACCATTCTTCATCGTTACTCATAACTAATTTGATTTAAAAGAATTACATATCGTCCAATGCGGCTTCGGTGGCTAGTAATAAATAGTTTGTCGAAAACCTTTGAAATAAATCACGCTCGAGGATGTTTATTAGATTAATTCCCACCCAGTTGTGTGATTCGAAATCTGTATGAATTGCCACATACAGGGAAAATATCACGACTACATCATTTTTGATCGTATGTGGGGTTCGGATGAAAGATATTAGGTACCATGAGGCTGTTTGACCACACTGTGGGACTCACAGGGGAAAGATAAATTCCTGTCATCGCAATTTTAGTTGAATTATCAGCAAAATGGCCATGTATGCTCTTTTGGTCAAATGGTTACATTAAAACGATCTATAGATTTAGAATTTAACAATCGGAGATACCTAGTAATTAGCTTACCTACCAAAAGGGCTCACCTACGGCTACGTACCTACATTTTTACTTACCTATAATTCTCGACAAATTACAAAAAACTAGTTTACTTATCCTTCTCTGTACGCCTTGGCACTAATTTCCGTGAAGAGCAAATCAGCCGGCAAAGAGAATTTGAAAACCACGCATTGTTCAGAATTTCCCGTCACCTATCTCTCGTATAGTCAAGATGTAAAAACTGTCACACCAACTGATTCGATCGAGTTATAACTGATACGATAAAACAAATCGGTGTAGACTCCTCTTCGATTCGAAGGAGTTCTTATCAATTGATGTCTACTTCGTGCTAAATAGCACAGTTTTGTGATCACATCAAACAGTTCCCCCCTCTATAATACCTGCCAATGCCTTGCTATTTACGTGTGCAACGCAAAATTTCAAATTCAAACCAAAACCTAGTTCCCACTATCAGCTTAGTTAGGAAGTTGAGTTTTGTGTGGCACGATATATCACATATCATTGACTAAATGTATCAACTTGCACTGCGACAAGGGCGAAGGCTGCAGGGGGGAGGGTAACTTTCGGGCGGCCGATTCAGATGATATATTGTGGCAAAGTTCGCTTCAATGCTTCACGCGACAGAGGAAACCGAGAAGTTCTACAAGCTTGTTTTTACGCAAGCCAAACCTAGGCAACGGAGATTTGGTGCTGTCCGCAGAAAATTTGACATACCAACGACCATTACGTTTACTGTAATGGCCTTTTTATATTTAAACAAAAACAATGACTATTACATAATCGCGTTTAATTTTGTGGCCCTGTGGCACTTGCTTTTTGGCTTCGGGGTACTGATACGGTGAAAAGTGGGGGGGTTCACGGGGGTGGCGGGCTCGGCGACATCGCGCGGCGCGCCGTCCCGGGTCGTCGATGCGTCGTCAAACACGCGTCACGCGACGGCACACACCGTTTCGCAACGCTCGGCCAACAACGCGACTGTGCTTGCCGTCGAACGCAATCAACAGGTTGCGACACTCGGCACCGATCACGTGACAGTGGCGAAATGGCTTTTGTTCACTTTGTCACCCTAGACTAGGGTCCCTAGCCTTTCTTGCGCACACTTGAAAGACTACTACGCACGAAAATAAAGAAGTTTGAAGGTTAATGTAGTAATTTCCTTTACTATAAAGTATAGTCCGTCCGTTTTAACCATTCGTAGATGCTTTAATAATGATGAATCAATCAATATTACGTTTGAACTGCTGGAAAGCTTATGTCGCACAGACTGTAAATAACAAAAGTATTGTTAAAATGGTCAGCTGGTCACCGATGCGTCGTCAAACAGACCAGTTTGGCCGATCAACAGGTGAACGCGCCCCGGGGCTGAAGACGCGACTGAGCTGGTTTGCACTCGATCGACGGCGACGAGGACGGCGATGACGACGGACAGGAAGCCGTCAAGAGGTTGTCGGACAAGCGCGTTACGACCGGCGTCACCTCGACGACGACGGCGACCTTGGTGGCCTCCTGCAAGGCAACGACATGGCGTGAGCGTCTGGCTTCGGTTTTGTTACGCCCGCGTTGAGCAACATTGCGTCGGGTCGGACGACGAATGGGTGACCGGCCGTGCCGAGACCCAGTTCTGTTCGGGAGAGAGGTTGGAGGGTTTGAAGCTAGTGCAGCAGCTTCACTCGCCTTGCCATCAACCTGTCGGTAGCACCGATTAGTGGAGGAATCTCCTACTGTTCGAATTGTAGCGTCCTTCGGAAGGGATGTTGGTGCTTTTCGACAGGATTAGGCTACGTGCCGACACCGGGTTTCCCCTCTTCACTGTTAGTAACCCAATCTCAAAGCCAATAGACCTATTCCAGCCAAGAAAAGAGTACTAGATGTACTCACTAAGTAAAGCTACTTGGGTTGTGGTTGCCCTGTCTGGGTTGAATGCCTGAGTCAACTTGTATCAAATAGCCATTGTCATTCTAAGGCAAGACAGGGCAATCACAACCCAAGAGGATTTACTCAGTTGGTACATCTTTAGTATTGTTTTGTCAACCTGGAATAGGTCTATTGTGTCTAGGACAATTGGTGTATCACGGCCTCACATAACCTTAGGCTTCGAATTTAGATTTTTATCTTGAAATTCTTATCTAAATGGCCAATCGTACCTCGACGCAGCGCCTATGCTTTAAATGACAACATAGACAACATAGACAACATAGACAACATAGACAACATAGACAACATAGACAACATAGACATCATAAACTG
>QKMV01002670.1:0-12807 GCA_003287335.1 Lednia tumana
ATATATATATATGTATAGAGGCGCCGGTATGGTTGGTACAATCTCGAAAAGTGCCGGTATGCCATACCGTCTCATAACGCCCCAATTCAAGCATTGGCTAACACGAAAAATATTCCTTTCGGAAGGTCGGCCTGTACGAGATATCTAGTCTACAGGCGGGGGTTCTGAAGTCTGATTTGAAAGACTCTTATCCACTTGTTGCCATTTCCACGGAGGCTATTAAAACTGTGATGTTATGTAATGCTTTTATTATAGGGATACTTTTTTTTTTTAAACTTTTAAAACTCTGAAGAAGCTATTTTGCAAATCGTCTATTGTCTCGTTTCTTTAGTACTTTGCCGTACAGCCTTCCTGATAAGCGTATTCATCGTTTTCACGAGCATCACAGTCTTCTAGATCAATGCACAACGTCATACCATCGTATTTATGACAGCTGTCAAACACAGTTCTTCACCGTCCTAGTAACTTTCTTCTTCAATTCTTCTTCAATTCTAAGTATTATTTTGATTTAATTAGCAAGATAATTATTTTATTCGACATTTATTATCAACAAACGTTCCGTAATTAGGAAATCTGGAAACAGTATGATGTCGTAAATATGGCGGCATTTCTGCATTTATCTTTACGACAGTAGTTCTCGCGATGATCATTTCCAAATTGCTATTCCAGAGTCAACAAGGACAGTAAAAAGTTGTTTGTCAATGCAATTCTCTGGGGATACGTTTATATTTAGTACTTATTGACTCTGGAATGACAATGATGAAAATAGTCTATAGCTGAAGCTAGTACAATAAGGCTCCTGAGCGAGCTTATCAAGAAGGTTATGGTTTTGTACTGGATCGATAAACAGAAACGCACGTAAGTGGCAGGGAGGTCCTTCATGACATGCTCACGACAAAGTGGTGTCTTTAAAGTGAATTGCTGTACTATTTCAGCCCCGAAAAAGCAAACCCGTTCAAGAAACCAACACCAAACCAATGCAAGTGAAAGCAAGATTACAACAACTACCAACAAGTATACATTTTTATTTTATTCGTTCTCGTTGCCACAAAACAGAAGATAGTCTGTGTTCCACAGACTAGCAATTTTTTTTTAACATCTGCAGTATAGGGTAAACGCATGAATCTGGATACCGTGCCCAGTTGTGGATAGGTTTTTCACCAGCGCTGTATCTAGCGGAGTTTTTCTCCAGGATGATGACGTTGGTATGGATCGATAGCTCAATCAATACACTTTCGTTCCAAAAGTTGCTACTAGGTACTGCCATGCCTGCTTCAATAGGGGTAGAAGTCATTGTTTCTCATCTGCCAAACGAGATAATTTTGTTGGCGTTCACATTTATGAATATAAAGCGCTCATATTTATTTTTTAAATCAACTAGCATGTGTATTCAAAACGCAAACAAAAATTAGAGTTCATGACATTGTTGGTAAGATCAAAAATAATATAAATCCAAACCCCATCCAGAACCGTTCCTTTAACCAATCTCTTTCTATTCGTGCACCGTGTACGGTGCACTGCATATCACCTTATACTATCTACATTTATATGTATGTATTATTTTCTTTTGTACATTCCATATATATGTATGTATTTTTTTTTCTCTTGTGCATAGACCTGGTTGAGATCCATAGCCAAACGCTTGAACATTCCATTTATGTGTACTATGTATTTGTCTCCCAAAAGGTTGCATGGGTCTGGTTCGCCAGGCCCATAGCCAAACCCTTTTGCTATCCACTGTATATGTAAAGTGCAATTTATTGAACATTATACACTAAAGTGAGACAAGTATACGAGTAAGTTGGCATCGTAGCATTTAAAAAAAAAAATTATAGTGGTGTTTAACGACGCACTGTACTGACAGCTGGCCCTGTGGCACTGGTCTATTGGCGTCGGTGAATGATAGGGTGATTATGAAAGTAATGATGAACCTAACAGGGAAAAGGGGAACCCGGTGTCGGCACGTAGCCTACTTCTGTCGAAAAGCACCAAGGGAACCACCGCTTAACGTCCCTTCCGAAGGACGGTACAACTCGAACAGCATAGGATTCCTCCACTAATCCGTACTGTCAAGAGGTGGATTGCAAGGGGAGTGTAGCTGCTGTACTAACTTCAAGCCCTCCAGCCTCTCTCCCGAACAGTCGTAGCATTTATTTAAATCGTCGAAATCAGCTGCTGCAATGCAAGACTAGTCGAACGGTTTGGCACGTTGGATACACCGGTTCTCGTGAGTCACCGGAGTTAAGCAAAATTGCGCTAGGTCAGGGGTTAGATGGATGATCATTCATCCCAAGACCCAGTTCTGCTCGGGTGAGAAGTCGGAGGGTTTGAGGCTAGTACAGTAGCTTCACTTTCCTGGCCATCAACCTCTCGCCAGATCAGTGAGGAATCCAATGCTGTGTGAGTTGTACCGTCCTTTGTAAGGGACGTTAAGCGGTGGTCCCCTTGGTGCTTTTCGACAGGAGTAGGCTACGTGCCGACACCGGGTTTCCCCTCTTCCCCGTTTGGTTCATCATCACCCTCATTATCACCGTATCATTCACCAACGTCAAGAGACCAGTGCCACAGGGTGAATAGTCGAGTGCGTCGCTAAACACCAAATAGTTAACGAATCGATCAATGCACCACTCGCACAACATCGGGTAAATTGGAGTTGGCAGTTTTAAGTCGCGCTTTTTTGCTCGGAAATTGGCTCCAGCTGAAATCGAACCCGACGATCCGCCCAACAAGATCCCGTCAAAGTTTCCCTGCTAGTTTTCCGCGAGTTTTCCGCGTCTCTAACTTCTTCCAGTCCACCGCGAATTTTCTCGTTCGCGCGCGCGTAGAGGCTGATGCAAATTCACTTTCATGTCGCGAGGGGGAAAGCACGGAAATGCACGACCCTCGAGGGTTCGCGGAAAACTCTCTCCCTCTCTTCCGTGGGAAATTCGCTAACCCGTACGGGAAATTCTCGGAAAACTCGCGTTCAAACCCCCGTGCGCACCGCGTCATAGCACCGCACACTCGAAGCCGTACACCCCTCGACAAATGCACTCAACGCCACGGTCAGGTTAAGCCCTGCGCGCAAGCCGATCCCCGAATTTCAACGGTCCACGACGTCGCACGGATTAAACATTTCAAGCCAAAGACACGGATAGTAATCATTTTAGGAATATTAAAATCACTTCAAAAATACCTGCTTACTCCACTGCGCGTTACTAAACCACTGAGCGTGTACCTTGCTTATCTTGCTTAGCTGAGCATTTGTACGGTAAGCAAAAGGTCCGGGGCTCGAGTCCTCGAGTATGCAGGTATTTTTAAAGTGATTTTAATGGCCCACGACAGGTTTGGAAACCATGTTAACGGAAATTGTTTTTTCTGTTTCCTATCAAGTGCGAAGAATTGAATCTCCAGAGAAATCCAATCAGTATCTCGCCCCCCCCCCCCCCCCCCCCCCATGACTTACTAACTTCCTACATTTTATTGCTTGGAAAACACCACACCCAATTGAGGGCTTACAGGAAAATGGGGCTATGGGGTGTTGCAACGGGGTTAGTTATATAGTTAGGCAGGCACTACGTCGGTTGGAAACGCGATTTCTATTGCCACAGTTTTTGTACTGTCCTACGAATAGTGATAAGTGCCCAAGAATACGTACAACTATTCCAGCCAAGAAAAGAAAATTGGCTTTGGCATTTAACCCAGACAAGTATGGATCGAGCAATCACAACTGAACCAATTAGCGGCTTTACTTAGAGTCGGTTTAGAATCTAGTTTTTTTTTTTTTGACAGAACAATTGAGATTTTAGCTTTGTTCGCCTGTCCGACGCTTTGAGACGCCGACGTAGAAACTGTTGAATTCTACTGGTTATAATTAGACTGTGTTAAAAAAGTGTAAAAGGTGTTCGATAGGTGAAAATAGCCAAAGTCACTGATATCGAACCAAAACAAAAATCATGGGATGTTGCAAACTGTTGCGAAAACTGAAACGCAGATCTTCTGGGCGCATCGATAAAAAGTCGCCCACGGCGTCGTTGAAGAGTGTTGATCCCACACGCTGCTGGTTGCACTGGATTGCATCACGTTGACTGCAGAGATGCAGAAATGCAGCTGGAGGAGGCGTGCCACATCGCCTGTCGCGTTGTGCACTTTTAGCCGATGACACGAGCCGCGAGCGACGACGCCGTCGTGGCCAAGCATTCGGTCGCGTGACATTTAAGCTGGTCGAAACGATCGACCTGTGTCTCCTCACGACTGGGGACAGATAAAATATACACATTATTCTATCTAGAGCATGGATTCATTCCAGTTGTCTTACCGACATAGTTGTCAATAATAATTACTCAATACCACTGCTATACTTCCACTTCCATATCGATACTTAAGGTAATTGATTGGATATTTAATAAATCACACGCGCAAATGCCAGTTAAACGCTCACGGTGACCAGCAAGCAGCGAGGAAAATAACGTGAACTGTTATCAATTTCTTAAGACTCGTGTCTACTTGTTAATCTTAGCACTATGGTTTTCAAAACAGAGTTATTTATCGGTGTGAAACTGCTGAAAATGAATTCCCAACGTTTCGCGAACTGAGTCGCAGGCTTCATTTCGAATTGCCCCAGATGAAGCTAACGACACAGTTCGCGGACCGAGGAGAGTTTAATTGTGCAGTTCTTAGCAGTTTTACCCAGATATATAACAGTTTTTTTGAGAACGTTTACTGCGCTTGTCTACGCATTGAAACGCGCAAAAGCACTGTTAAATTAAACAACAGCTACAATTTTAAGTACACCGATGTACTTTTCAGGGTAGACAGTGTCTACCTTGTCTCCCCTGACGGTTGGCCGCTGGTCTCCGATCAGTGCAATATTTGGTGTACTATCTAGAAACTAAAATGCCCCACACAAGAAAATACCGGAATAAATTTGATCTCGTATAAAGTTGTCGAGATAAAAGTCCGGAAATATCGAGAATTTTATCATGTGCTCTTTTCGCGGTCATGAAAATCCGTGAACTTTTCAACGCTTAAACCAGTTTTATGGAGTAGCCGCTGGATAGATACGAACTAAAAAACTTATTTTCAGTGGGGCTTTTCTATTATGTTGTAGAAAAATAAATAAAACATGGGTTTGAAACAGTTATTAGCATCTAAAGAGAGAAATGTGTTTGCTAAGTCGTATGCTATTGGTCGAAAGGTGTTGAACTGATGAAGCCGAGCGGAAGATAAATTATCGAAGTAGATCTAATAAATCATGCGACCAGTTTTTATGCTTTACAATATTACGAAAGCGATTTTTAAGTTCGACCTATGCTCGAACTAGCCTATTTGTGCAATACAACGCGATATATCTTCCACTGTTTTCAGACTTTCCGTATAAGTTCGACCGCTCGAGCAACTTTAACTTTGGTGGGCCGAATGCTTTGGTTCGATCCCCGCACATTGTATGTTGCGACTTGCCTTAATTTCACATAGTTCTCTTCAGTACGCCTGGTAGCGCGAAATCCGGGATCTTCCTGTTTTTTATAATGCCACTCGTGTGGTTACAGCCAGCCCATTACGATCTCACTATCCTATTCTTATCGTTTCACTTGTGTGGGAAATTATCTATAAAATGACGAATCCCTCACCAAAACTTGAACCTTCTTCCTTGTCTTGTGCCCAAACGATCGATTAAACCATGGATCGACTTGTATTTCGACGCCAACAGACCAGCTGCCACTGACAGTGGTCTTACCAGGGCTAGTTATCAATTGCGTTATCGTTAAACGCCACATTACCAGAAATGTACTCATATCACATGGCGATACGAATTACCTACCTAGTTATAAAGCTATTGAACGAAGCTCTCTCCGATTCTGTCTCTTTCTCCGTAAGCTAAAATAAAGGACAGGGAAATGACGTACGACGTATAAAAACCACCTCCAAAGATCTCCGTGTGGTCAAATGAAAGATTAAGCGACCTGTAGCGTTGCCGGATAGCGCTCCGAATTCGATCTCCTTTGTCGTAGACAGATTCCTTGTTAACGTTTACAATTAAAAGCGTAAAAAAACCCTTCAAATCTATCCCTTTCCTTGTGGACCAAATCGCGATGACACAATCGGTGACCGGGCTGTCAAAACGCTACGTCCCCGTTCTGTCTCGACTCCTCGACACGCTCCTGCAGCGCAAGATGCCCCACATACTGTCCCAATGTTAAACTTTGTGTAATATCCGTGTAAGGCATTATTCTCGACCGCTATCTCAGGAATATAAACGCAGTTTAAGCTTGGATTACAAGTTGATGACATCCGATATGTCATCAAAATACGTCATTACCCACGAACTAACGAATGGTACTACAAGATCTGGAAGATGTATGCAAGAAAATAGCCTTTGGTGACAGTGTCTGTGCGCCATCATGCCAAGACCAATCAACCAGTGAGCTCGGCGGTCGTTATTCAGCCGCACGCATTGTTGCCATGCGAGAGCTAATCAAGCGCGAGTTAATTGCAGACTCGGTTATCAGCAGCGGCGCGGAGTGCGAGCGCGTCGGCCGCGGCCGGCGAGTGTAATGTAAAGTGTCGACCAGAAATAGGAGACGAAAAAGACGGCCTGTTATATTATCGACGAGCCAGTGGCGCTGGCGAGATGTTACGTAGCCGCCGACGCCGAGAGAGCGAGCAAGATAGACCAATTAACGAAAATGCCATGGCAGAGATTTATTACCCGCGGAGAAAACATTTCTTCGCTGAAATTCGACCGTCGGCTTGACAACGACGAGCAAGACGTTGTTGACGCGCTCGAGTGTGCTTGCTAAATAAGTGCGAAAACAAAAGCTAGCTGTCATGTGTGTGTATAAATCGTATGCAAGTCGATCAAGGTCTTCAAGCCAATCAGAGAGGCGCGTTTTAATGGCTTTGTTTATATGTCCATCGCGCGAACGCTAACGCGAAAAAGAAAACAAACTCTGGTCGATTCGTCGCGCGACTCACGGCTAGCTGGAAATTACACTCTGGTCTAGCTGGCTGCCGGTTTGAATTACGCTTTGAGGCAGTATTTTAATGTTTCCATTCCGTTCGGCGGCCATAAAATCGGCCGCAATTTTCGGTGCTCGGCTCCCGTTCCATTCATAAACAACGAAGCGATTTCATTTCCTCATCGAGCAAGTTTTTGAAACGAATCGGTTGGACGTGTGACGTCAGCCGGAGGGCTCCTACTAGGAGGTTCGGGTTCGATCCCTCCGTGAACACCGTACACACGGCAGCGAGTGTTCTTATATAATTCAGGGCACGGCCTGAGTCTCTTCACAATCATTCAGATCGAAAATGAAAAGAGAAAATCGATTTTAGAGCAAGCGATACTTTTGCCAGCGAGCATTGCTGGTACACGGGAGAAAAGTTGCAAGAATCTTGCCCCGAATTCCGAGTGCGGTGAGAATTCACTCAAACTTCTGTCCCCTATTCTATCTTCTTCCGTATCGCTATCTCGTGAAATGCCCCGACTGCCAAAACATTATCGCAAAAAAGAACTAGTTTTACTTTCACAGACATCTATACCGTTAGAAGGGAGATAATCGTCTTAATAGCTAGTTTTAACGTATCTACTACTCGTGTTGCTTCCTACCCACGGAGGCACACTTGATATTTGCATATATGATCCCGTCTCTCGTAAAGAGGCCCCCGCCGAGTCCGAGGGGCCCATCCGTCCACGGCTATTACGGTGCGTTTAGGGTTTTTGGCGTCCTAGGCGCAGAGGAATTTTGGGCTCCTACTTTCCCAGCGGCGTCCGGTGTATTTTCACATTGGGTTAATAGGTTACAAAAAAAGCTCCGTCAGGTTCAATTGTCGAATGTATTCAATATGTAGAAGTGACATGGAATGTGTGGTAGTGACCTCCCCTCCCAGGCTTTCAAACGGTTAATGTGGTTATGCCGAAAGAAGCACGATTTTGGGGGGTTTGCAGCCTCATAGGATAAAAGCGACGTACAGTTTATTTTCGGAGCAACTTCTATACGCGC
Organism: Lednia tumana; assembly: GCA_003287335.1. Taxonomy (NCBI): domain Eukaryota; kingdom Metazoa; phylum Arthropoda; class Insecta; order Plecoptera; family Nemouridae; genus Lednia; species Lednia tumana. Next base: position 7,980 of record QKMV01002670.1, read on the forward strand.
TTGTGGTTAAACTGGGGCCCGAGACCCTGCAACTATTTCCATCCGGATTTGGGTGTAGGGTTTAACATGGTAACTATGGCAACCATAAGCTACAGAATAAGGTCCATGGACCCCGATTCTTAACTTTTCCTTTCAGTAGAAGATGAGATGGACTTAAAAGAGATCGATATCATGCAATGTCATCCAAAGAAGTGGAAGGAATTGCGAGACGAAACACAAATTTCAATCAAAACCCAAGTGATTTCACTTAGTTGGTACCATCTAGTATTATCAATAACATTCGACCCATGTCTTCTTATTCTTAGCACTGTTTTCAAAACAACTGTTATCTCACTGGGTAAGACTGTTAAGAACTGTACACATAATTTCCCAACGGTACGCAAACTGTGTCGTAAGCTTCATTTGGGGTAAAGTCGTCTTTTTTCACGTTCAATTTTCTGTCACCATTGCCCCAGATGAAGTCTATGATACAGTTCAAAGGTTGGGAATTTATTTGTGCAGTTCTTAGCAGTTTAACTCAGAAAAATAACTTTTTTATGAAAACCATCTCGTATTCTTTCTTTGAATGGAAACGGTCTATTGTGAAGAGAAATACAATATCATTAGAGGTTTTGATCAAATCAATTTGAAATCAATTCGACAACAACATTAGCTTAATTTCTGCTCTTATGTACAGGGCAACGTGATTGTCTTGAAAACTCCCTGCAGTCTTGTTACCACAAGGTTTCCAATGCCTTAACGGCCATGTTTGAAGCTTGCTGTACAGTCTTGTTACAATAAGGTTTCCAAGGCCTTAACGGCCATGTTTGAAGCTTGCTGTACAGTCTTGTTACCCTAAGGGTTCCAAGGCCTTAAAGGCCATGTTTGAAGCTTGCTATACAGTCTTGTTACCATAAGATTTCCAAGGCCTTAACGGCCATGTTTGAAGCTTGCTGTACAGTCTTGTTACCATAAGGGGTCCAAGGCCTTAACGGCCATGTTTGAAGCTTGCTATACAGTCTTGTTACAATAAGGTTTCCAAGGCCTTAACGGCCATGTTTGAAGCTTGCTGTACAGTCTTGTTACCATAAGGGGTCCAAGGCCTTAACGGCCATGTTTGAAGCTTGCTATACAGTCTTGTTACCATAAGGTTTCCAAGGCCTTAACGGCCATGTTTGAAGCTTGCTATACAGTCTTGTTACCATAATGGTTCCAAGACCTAGACGGCCATGTTTGAAGCTTGCTCTACAGTCTTGTTACCAAAAGGTTTCTAAGGACTAAACGGCCATATTTGAAGCTTGCTATACAGTCTTGTTACCATAAGGTTTCCAAGGCCTAAACGGCCATATTTGAAGCTTGATATATACAGTCTTTTTACTATAAGGCGTCCAGTGTCTAAACGGCCACATTTGAAGCTTGCTATACAGTCTTGTTATCGTAAGGTTTCCAAGGCCTAAACGGCCATATTTGAAGCTGGCAACAGTCTTATTACCATAAGGTTTCAAAGGCCTAAACGACCATACTTGAAAGTTGCTATACAGTCTTGTTACTATAAGGTGTCCAAGGCCTAAACGGCCATATTTTAATCTTGCTATAGCAAAAATGCACTGCTGGAAACATGCTAAACATATTCGGTTCCAAATCTGTGCTAGTTTTTTATTTCCACACTCACCAATACGTGTTAAATTCAAGTGTTTGAAGAATTGACCACAAAATATACGAGAAATATCGTTGAAAAACGCAATTAGTATCGCCAGTGATGTCATATCTACCTGGCCCTATTTAATGAGGTGTTTTTTCACTTGGCACCACTACCCCTAACGTGGAAAGTTTAAAAAAATGTGAGTGTATTTACCTGAACGCGTCCCTTTCCACACGGCCCCACGGCTCGTTCGCTTGGCCTAGTCCCAACCCTCGGGCAGGGCCAGTATGTCACGAGGGTGGTCGGCCGCGCGAGGCCAGGGTCGATGGAGCTGGGCGCGCCACGGGGCGGGTTGGGTGGGTGGGTGGGTGAGGCGCCGCGTTGCGTCGCGTCGCGTTGCGAAACACGAATTGCATCACGGGTCGGCGTCGCTAGTGTCAAGATAGTACGCTGAAAAGACGCGTGCTTTCCGTGCGTGCGTAATTCTGCTGCGTGATAACGCTCAGAGTAACACGGAAGTGGACAGTGTAGTTATCGATACGTCGGGAAGCTTTTTAGTTGTCTTCTAAGCATGCTTACGCAGTTTGTGAAACAGTTTTCTTTGGAAAACTAGTGCCAAGATTAGGAGTACGACATGAGTCTCAAGAATTTTATAACGCTAGAGGGAGACGTTGGCGTGGTCAAGTGAAGACGAGATAGTAGACAGGATTTGCATTTTGTGCTGGAGGCGTTGTGAAGAGTAAATTCTAGAGGATAATTGGAGCGATTGACGTCGACGCGAGGGAGAGACAGAGAGCGAGCGAGAGCTTGTATTGATGTTTGCGTTTGGAGAAGGACGCTGGATATCGATCGGGAATCGAAGGCAATCGATCAAGTATGTATAATCGATTTGAAGTTCGTTTTTGATTGGTCGTTCACTGGTTTTCGAGTTATCGTCTCCAGATCCCGTGGCTCCATGTTGTTTACGGTTATTTCAAAAAGTTGGCATGTTTTTTTTTGCTGTGCGTTTCCTTCTGTTCACGTCGCGCTTGAGTTCGGATCCGATCGAAAACACATGATCAGATTCGGAATCTACCGGCGGCGCTATTTTTACTTGCCGCATCGGAATATTTCGTCTGCATATTAAGACCTCGACGCCGCGTGGACGTCGCCACGAACGCCGTGCATCGGCGTCGATCGAGGGACGTCGAAGTTCACCCGCCGGGGCTGCCTATTCAACCGACTCGTCCACATGTAGGCACCGCGCCAGATTCAGTGATCGAAATCATCAATCAACCAGAGCGCGGATATTGATCGAATAAATCGCAATTGTAAAGCCGTCCACGACAGAATTCGAGCAAAAAAAGTTTTTTTTTAGCGCGATTCGAAGCAACATTATTTTCGTCGAAATTAATCGCGTCCATTCGCTGTACGTTGCTCAGTGGAACCACAAAGGTTGTGCCCAGTGGCGTAGCGTACGTCTATCAACTGGGGAGACTTTAAATGTTTTCGTGGATTTGCTACAACTGTAAAAGGTCACATTCTTGTATCTAGATCATGAAATTATTCTAGTTTTCTTACACCTTCAAATTTGTCGTGAAACATACACTATTGATTATGTGGTGTTTAACTACGCACTGTATTGACAACTGGCCCTGGGGCACTGGTGTATTAGCGTCGGTGAATGATAGGGTGATTATGACGGCGATGATGAATTTAACAGGGAAGAGGGGAAACCCGTTGCCTGCACTTAGCCTACTCCTGTCGAAAAGTACCAAGGGGACCACCGCTTAACGTCCCGTCCGAAGGACGCTACAACTCGAACAGCATGGGATTCCTCCACTAATCCATGCTGTCGAGAGGTTGACGTCAAGGAAAGTGAAGCTGCAGAACTCGCTTCAAACCCTCCAACCTCTCTCCCGAACAGAAATGGACCCTGGTATGAACGGTCACCCACCTTTGGTCCATCGCAATGTTCTTAGCTTTGGTGATCTCGCGTGAACCGGTGTATGCAACACGCCAACCCGCTCGGTATTACACACTCTACCCTAACTTTGCGGGTGAGTAAATTTCGCGCGAATTGGACTCAAACGCGCAAAAGCTTTGTAATTGAAAAAGCGGCGACAAAATAGGTAATTTCTCCTGATTTTTAGGGTAGATAGTGTCTACCTCGTCTCCCCTGACGCTTCGCTGCTGGTTGTAACGACGCTGAATCCAACGCCCACGTGACCGCGGGCATGATTCATTGACATCGCGACATACTAATCGTGGCCAAAAGCGCGAAAAGTGGTGCAACGTGATAAAATCACGTTTGCCGAATGTATTTCATCTGGCTGGGTGCCGAAATCTCGTGCGTTAGGTGAACGCACTGCCCGTTCCCATTACGCGCACGGTTTTGTCGGCAATCCTGTTCGTTGGTGTTGCGTGCTTTTTGACTCTCGGCGAGGTCCGTGAAATTGTTCCTATACTTCAACAGAGCTGGTACCAAGAAATTCACACGTAGCAGCAGTCCCAAAACAAATTTAATGTTCACACGGGAGAACGACGCTTCAGTTGTCCGGTAGGCGAGAATCGAGTTAGCTATCGAATTAGCTATTCTATAGGTAATAGGGCTTTTGTACTTTCCATCTAGAATGGGTTAGATGCGAGAAGGTTGCCGAGCGATTAGCTTTTAGCTCGCACATGTGTTTGAGAGTGCCCTGGTCTATAACGTGTTTAAGTATTAATTGAATCCTAGTCGCGGCCCTGCTGTCTACGAAGAACCCGAATTTTCGGCAAAATAACTTTCCTCCACTTCTCAGATTAAATTCATACCTCGATACATTACAGGCCAGGCCACCATCAACACACATGTGTAAGCTAGAAGCTAATCGCTCGATGAGTTTATTATTTATAACCCATTTGATGTGTTACGCATAAAAGCCTTCTTCAAACTCTGTCAAACTGACAGATAATTCGATTCTCGCCGCCGGCTGTCCGGGGTTCCATTAAAATCAATCCCCAGTACCGCAAAATGAAGATAAACTGAAGTTGAATGCTAGAAAATTCACTACAACTTCCTTACGTTACGTGAAGGTTTTTTTTCAAAGTTTTTCAAAGTTTAAAGCTTTAAAAAGTTTAAAGTTTAAAGCTGGCAAGTTTTTTATTACAGACAATGGACGACTAGCGTTCCAGAGGCGATCAACATTGGGGGATTTTTAACGCCATAAGAAAAGCATTGTCCCCCAA
>QKMV01002671.1:0-12807 GCA_003287335.1 Lednia tumana
GACGGCCGGAAAACCAACCAAGAGCTCAAAGCCGAAGTGGCAACTCTGCGCCGGAGAATCGACGATCTTCAAGAGAGACTGTGAGTGAATTTGTTCCTCCCAGGCATTATAGACACACTCACTGCAGTCAATCTGCAGTGGAGCACTTTAAAAAAAGTTGGTCTTGATAGCTTAGTAGATCTATGCTGAAGCAGCTACACCAGCAATGCAGAGAATCTTGGTTTGAATCACATTTTAGAAAAAAAATTATTTGAGGTCCAGTTCTTAAGCTTAAACCCATTGTTTATGCCGTGCGTTGCGGCTTGGTGTAAGCAATATGGTTTATGTAATTCAAAAGTGTGGTCACTGCCCAAAATAGGCGTGGTTGCTAGTTAATAACAGGATTTTTCATTTCTATCCACCTACGTGCTATTAGAATTAATGACGTCAATTGGCTTCAAGGGCTTTGTGGTAGTAAATTAAGAACTGAACAGTTTGCTAGCTAGCTTGTCACTATCATTGCATTAGCCAATCTGATACAGTAGGTAATTTGGTCGTTAGTAGCCTCGCTTTTTAATAACTAGATGCTGGAAAACCGGCCCTACAATGCATGGCTGAACAGTTCACAGCTGTTAATTTCCATTTGTACCTACCTAGCATTTTACTGTAGTATTTGTTCTGTTCAAAAGTAGCTCTAGACTTGTCAGTGCTTCAGATCACCATGATCGTAAAATGTAATCTTAAGCCAGCCCTAGAACGACGTACGATTAAGCTTTGTGTGCTACCAGGGACGCGGAGTCCAGCGAGGTTCGCCGATACCAGCAACAGGCTGCCGAATACAGCCAGCACGTGTCGGACTTGAGAAGGGAGGTGACCAACGAGAGGTTCGAAAGGGCTCGCTCCATCGAAGAAACCAGAAGGTCTGTTTTAACACCATGTCCATACCTAAATGACTTGTGCACTGTGTTGTCCTTAAACCTCCTGATTGCATTCGAACGCCGTGTTTACACTACCCGTTAAACAGTGCTTGAAACCTCAAACGTTACGGGGCACCCCCAGACAATAAGATTGGGGGCCCTGCCAAAAAAAATGGAGCTCAAACTAACCCTTGTTGCTCGGCAAGCAGTTTTTTTCGATTTTACCCTATTTTCAGGGTGTTTTAATTTGTAATTGGAGTCAGGTAAAGAAGATGCTACACCTATGCTATGCCCATTGATTGCCTGTCAGCAAATCTACTATTGGTAATAATGATGTGGCGCTATAAAAATGCACACATGTATGTATGAACCGCGTCTAAATGTAAAATCAGAAGAAAAAATCTTCTGTGCTGTAAAATGAGCCATCCTTTAAAAAATGTAAAGGCCCTTGTTAAAATTTTGTGACTTGTTGGCAATTTACCTACCTGAAGAGATTAGTCAGTGCGATATATTTTTCTAATAACGTATTGCTGCTTGATTTGAGGACCCCGGCTTCATGGGGCCCCCAAGGCTTGCGAGGGCAGCTTGGGTCTTCACTATGCCACTGTCTACGATCCTAGATTCCAGTCATTGTTCAGCCAATAATTTTTACTCACGACAAATATTTTCCCATGAAGAGATCTTTCATTTTTCTTGTTGTCTCGAGGATTCAATCGCTTTCCAACGCAAAGTGTGATCACGGCTTAAATCGCCTGCTCATTGGAATTGTGAACAACTTACCATGGAGAACATGTAAACTACGGCAGAAAACCGTCACGTTCCAACCCTTTATTTGCTATACATGTGTGTATTTGATTTGATATTCCGTGCCCACACTCGGCAGTTTTCTGCCGCAGCTTACATTTTCATCAACGGTATTGGCTTCCGACTCCCCTTCCCCCCCTCCTAAAACTAATCCAAGCCTTTTGGCATCTCCAGCCATTACCTCAACTCCTTTTCTTATCAGAGCCAGCGACCCGACATGTCCCTGTCCCCGTCCGGGAGCAGTTCCCGGCTCTACCCGTCTCACTTCTGCGATCACAAGCCGGGCCTATCCCGGAAGCATGCAACGGCCCAGCCAAATGCCGTGCACCTGTCCTCCTGGAGTCGGAGATAATCGAATCTCTCGGCCTCTTACTTCCGGAAGCATTTTGCCGACGAGATTTCCAAGTGCCAGTAGAAGGCCGACCAGTATGATCCCCTGCACTGGTCAAAGGGTCATCTGTCTTTGTCCCCAACCGCCAGTAAACCCTAGTTCTCAGCTTACCAGGTGAGATGTTATGTTCTGTTATTTCTGTTTTCAAAATTTTGTAGTATGTTTTTCTAATTTTGTGTTATGCTATTTATTATAATTATTTGTCTTTATTATCTACCTGACTAAAGACATTATTTCAAACTGGAGTTGTCTTCTTTAATCTTTTGATGGAGTTGTCGGTTTTAGTTTTATTGGTTTTGATAGGCCGGGTTACACAACAGCAAGGTATTTTTACGAAAGAATTATTAGATTTGTTGTCCTTTTCCATCCTTTCCATCCGTCACGGTGCACGCTTGTAAATATCGAATGCGTTATGACTTATGAACTGATGACTTGACAATAATTTTCAGATGAAATAAAGTGTTCTTTTTCTGTAGTTCTAGCTCGAATGCGACTTGTTGACAAGCTGAATATCTTCGGCAACGACAGGAAGTTTTGTGGTCAGATAGACACTTAAATACTTGTGCACAATTTAAAAACAATCGACACAAATCAGCAATCCCCTTGCAGATGTGAAGACAATTCTATGCTAGCTTTCAGCTCAGACAGAATGGGGCAAACAAACTGGCTATTTTAAAAAAAAGTGACCTTATATATTTTTCAAATTGCGAAAGTGTTGTGTTTTTTGATATTCAGTGAACTTGGAAGTAACAATATGAAGAGTGGAGATGGGGCTGGATTGACGTGTGGTCCCGATGACGAAACTAAAAGCTCCACTGAAGTAGACTCGTCAGATGGCGACGAAAATGCAAGTGTTGCGGAAAACGAGCAGAAAGAAAAAAACGCTGAAAGACGGACTTCGTCTACAAATAGGTGAATATACGATTTCACCAGACAGTCGCTACCGAAGTGCGGAAGAAGTGCCTAATTGTTTGAGCAATCGTAAACGCTCAGCTTTGTTTTGATATCCAGTGACGATCTAGCCGATGAGACTCGACCGAAGGAGCTATATCAACCGGAACCAACGAACAGTGGAGAGAACAGTGATATGTCATCTTCCGGAAGGAATAGGTGATCCTTTGACACTACTTTACCAAATCGACATTTATTTGTAAAAAGGTATGCCTTACCTTCATTTCAACAAAGCCAGAACTATACTACACTATAGGTAATATACTACCTATAAACTAAATACTTTAAGTGATAAGGATAAAGCATCGTAAAAGCTCAACTTTGTTTCATATCTAGTGACAAACTGGAGAATGAGACTCGACCAAAAGAGCCATTTCAATCAGTACCACCGAACACGGGAGACACTGGTGAGAGATCGCCTGCCGTTAGTAATAAGTCAAGGTGAATATTTGTTTGTATGAACACCTGTATTATCACATTAATCCACAACAAAGAGTTCTTTAAAAAAGTAATTGCTTAAGATCTTCCAAGCTCAATCTTGTTTTTTTTCAATTTTTAATCCAGGAACGGTCCGAGCAATGAGACTAGATCAAAGGAGTCGATCCAATCGGAATCAAGGATTTGGGGAAATAATGCAGAAATGTTATCTTCCCCTAGAAATAAATCAAGGTGAATGCTTTTATTTACTAGCTTACTTCCTAAAAGCTGACAAGGTATTACTATTTCACCAACCACTACTCATTGTATGGGTCACTCAAGGCAATTCCAATAAGATACCTGGTATGGAAGAAAGGTAGCTCAAACAATCATTCAAGTTCAACTTTTTTCCAATTCTAGTAACGGTTTGGACTTTGAGACTCAACCGATTGACCCGGTTCGATCACAATCAAGACATGGTAGAAAGACCGGCGAAATGCCATCTTCCCCCAGGAATAAATCAAGGTGAATGCTTTTATTTACTAGCTTACTTCCTAAAAGCTGACTAGGTATTACTATTTCACCAACCACTACGCATCGTATGTGTCACTCAAGGCAATTCCAATCAGATACGTGGTATGCAAGAAAGGTAACTCAAACAATCATTCAAGCTCAACTTTGTTCCAAATTTAGCGACGGTCTGGACTTTGAGACTCAACCGATTGACCCGGTTCGATCACTATCAAGACATGGCAGAAAGACCGGCGAAATGCCATCTTCCCCCAGGAATAAATCAAGGTGAATGCTTTTATTTACTAGCTGTAACTACCTAGTTATTACATTTCATCAAATCATCATTCAGGGTATTAAATTCTTAAGACTCATGTCTTCTTTGTAATTTGTTTGTTTGTTTGCTAGAAGGTCTCAGCAGTGAAACCCATTTACTAACAGTTTTTTTGGATCATTCAGGCTAGTTGTTCACTTGAAACTGGAAAGGCGTAAATCTTCAGTCATACTATGGACTTAAATACTGCTTTTAGTCTACAGTCAAAATCAGGGACGTTTTATCCATAATGCAGAAAAAGCGGGTGCCTGGAGCGCAGCATCTTATAGTTGCCGCGCCTGATCCTTTTTGGTGGTATTTTTGATAAAATCAAGTTTTTTATTAATTGCTAGATATTTCAAAAATGTTATCTTGAAATTTTACAACTTGATCTTTGGTGGAGGGGGCTAAACTACGGTTAAAATACCAAAACTGCCTAAAAAACTCAATTTAATAGATATCTAAATACACTACAGTAAAAAATATAAGCTAAAACAGCATAGATTTTACAAATTTTAAACCAAAAAATAAAATTTCACAAGGCATCTTGAACAGTAGCGAGATATTTACCCTAAACGTATTTTTATTAAACTCCCTAGTTCACCCCCAAACCCCCCTCCCCCATGCAACCAAAATTGCCCCCTTTGGAATTTTTTGGTCAAATTGAGATTTTTTAGTATTTACATGACGGGAGATGAACATCCAACCACATCAATGCCGAGTGCATAAAAGTCTGAGGTGACGGGCTTTGGGGTGGGGGAGGGGGGAACCCAAATATTCCAAGGGTTTTAGTTTTGCTTGGTTATGGTACCAGCCTAGCAAAATTTTGTATATTTCGACTTTGCAACAAAATTTTGTGGCAAAGCCACATTTTATATACTTTATATATAGGCTAGTATATTTGACAATGTGGAACTTGATTTGTGATAACATTTGATAAGATGATATTCATTTGTGATATGGGGGGGGGGGGGGAGAGGGGGCACAATATTTTTTGTCTTGCTTGCTAGTAAACCGTCAGATGCCCCTTGTCACAACTTGAACAAACTTTAAAGCTCAACTTTTTTTCAACATTTAGGGGCAATCTTGATGAGGCACAACCAAAAGATCTTGTTCAAACAGCACCAAGCAGCGGAAAATCCGGTGACAGGTCGCCTTCCTGGAATAATAAATCAAGGTGAAAATTGTATTTATTAATGAGTTGCTTTACAAAATCATCGTCAGTTTTTGGAGCTCTCCGATTCAATTAAGTCAAGTCACTCGCCACGCAATCAATTCGTAACACCCCACCTTTGTTTCAATACCTAGACACAATCTCGGCAATGAGACTCGATCGAAAGAGGTAGTTCAGCCAGAACCTTCAAGGAGTGGAAAGAATGATGGAAGATCGTCTCCTAGTAGAAATGGGTGAATATAATACCATTGCACCACATAAATAAGCATATATTTTCAAAGTGATTAATCTGCATAATTTAAATCAAGACGTACGGTAACTCAGTCCTACAGGCTAATGCTTAACTTTGTTTCTTAATGTAGCACCAATCCGGACAAGTCTCGATCGTTAGAGATGGTTGAACCAGAACCAGAATGGGGAAGTGACCTATCACCCTCTCAAAGCGACGATGAAATTGCATTGAAGATTTCACTGCAACGCAAAGGCGACGAATGGTAAACAATAAACAATCATGGTCTTTGTAAATCTTAACTTGAAATTCAATCTAATAAAATTATTTTTCTTGTTCAGTCCTGTGGAAGTTGATCTGTTGATCACAAACGGCCAGGCGACCAAGACCATTTCTGGAGGCAAAGGAAAGAACATTCAAGAAGTCACAAACAAGCCAAATAGAGATGCCAATAGTAAGGTAAAGACTGTAAATGTCAGCCAGAATGTTACTGTTCCTGCCTCCATGAATTTGGGGAGATCACGATCAAAATCACCTAAGAAATAAAACTAGTCCAATTAAAATGCATATCATACACATACACTTCTTTAATCAGCTTGTAAAATAAATACATTTCAACCATTATCAATAAGCTATATTTTATTTTATTTAGATTTCCTTTCTGAAACGATTGCATTATTGTCATTTCACATTGATATCACTGGTCCCCACCACCCTTCTTCTAGTAACTACTTATGTATTTTGAAATAATCTAACTCACTAATTAGGAATCGGGCTAAGCCCAAAAATCATCCTCACTATTTGCTGATCCCTTTCCTTTGGTATTTGCATCCGATGCTGCTTGATCACTGCTCAGCTCTATGCTAGAAATCGATATGTTTTGAAGAGCCGGCAACGAAGATTCGAAACCACTACCAGACGTCGTACCTGACACTGCAGTCAAGCTCTTCTTCTTTTTCACCGATTTGTTTCCCAGCGCAGTTGCATTGCTGTCACGCACCGTGCTACTAAGCAACACCGCGTTGTTGGGTTCTAGTCTCAGCGGCTCTAGTCGGCTATCGGGGTGCTCTAAAGGCGGCATTGTCTCAACACCTGATTGGTCCCGATCTCGCTCTGCATTTTCTCTTGCTATATCTGCTATTGTTCTTGATATGCTAGTAGCAATTGGTGCCAGATTCATAAGAGAAGGCAGATCTTCTTCTGAATCAGAAGAATGCCTAGCTGGAGCAGCATTCATGTACACCAAAATTGACTCGTTTCTATCATAGTCACTTGTCACTTTACTTTCAATCGGGGGGTCCCCATTACTTCTCTCCTTAGTTAACAAAGAGTCCAGAGTCTTCTTGCCAGGTGAGAAATATTCTAAATTCTTGTTGTCAGTATTCCCTCTTTCTTCAATGTTTTCATTGATGTTCTTGTGGACTTCAACAGAGTGGGATACTAGAGCTGAATCATAAGTTGAAGCTAAGTTCAAATTCGGACTGGCTTCTGTTGTTAGTAGTGGATATGGTGAAATTCTGCTTGCAGGTGCACTAAATTGAATGGATGTTTCAATTTCTGCTTTCTCATTCTGTGAAGATAGTGCAACTTTGAAACCCACTGAAGGTGAAAGTCGTTTGCTTTGCATACCTTCCGCTGCTATTGGCGTTGGAGACAAACGTGTAACCAATCTTTCGGGGCTCAGGTTGCGAACGGGTCCCCGGGAAGAAACTGGTGAAAGCTGTGAGATTGCATATGAGTTTTCAGCATCACTGGAAGAGTTTGTGAGTAAGTCTGTCATTCTTCCAAATCTAGATTGTGCATACACTTCAGGTTCTTGATGATGTATCGTTCCACTGCTTATTTTTGAATTGGTCGGAAAACTTTTGTCGAGTCTAGAATAGCTGGACTGCTGAACAACGTTGACGTTTTGAAAGCTGCTTTTAGTTTTGTATGGATAAGAAGAGAAAGCATATTGGCTTGTACTATAAAGCACAGGTTGCCTCTCTCTAAACTCTCTAAATTTTCTATCAACTGCCTCGCTCTCTTCTTCTAGTGTTCGCAACCGTCTTTTTGCTTCCACCAGGATCTCTTCCGTGGGACTAGACTCTTCTGAGCTGACATGTTTGTAGACTGCCAACCGCCGATGAGATTTCTTACGTGGCTCTTTGGTCTGCACACTTCTTGAAACTTGGGTATTCGTAACCGGACGGTTGATTTCATCAGAGTGGTTTTCCCAAAGTAACTCCTCCCCAGCACCCATTCTCTGGCAATCCCTAGCTCTGGTTTTGCTAACAGGTGGTACTTGCGGCAAAAGAGGGTCGATCTGTCTCTGGTCAGGAAAGGCAGATGAGACTAAGTGGTGTCCCGAAAATGGGACTTGAGATTTCTGAGATGAAAGATCTATCAAGGCTATCTTTGCATCTTCGAGTTGTGCCACTAAATCAGCGGCCCGTGTTGTCAGTTCGTCTATACGTCGATCCTGTTGTCGCGTTCGGGCTCGCAGCTCTCCGTTTTCCTGCTGAAGCTGGCGGCAGAGTTCTTTGGTCAGAAGCATTTGCTGTAACATTCCTTTGTCCACTTGAGTTTCATTGACAATCAGCTGTTGGCTTTCTTTCTCAGCAGTTACCAGGCTTTTCTTTTTTAACAAGTTCCTGGCTGAGTCCAATTGTTTTCGTAGGTAAATACATTCTTCTTGGAGATTATACACACTCGGAGCCTCTTTTGCAACGTTTATGTGTGCATTTTCGAGACTTCGTTTCAATTCTATGACCCCTTGGCGCAGCAATTCCAGCTCTTCATGTTCTTTTGTCAATCTACAATACACAAACGACAACCATTTTCACAACTTTTATGTCAGTACATCAACATGCTACATACGCGCATAAAAAAATATATGATACCTAGGCAGTTTAGTGTCAGTTAAGTTTTCAGCAGTTTAACCCAGTTATTAACAGTTTTTTTAAAAAATATGATACATACCTTTCAATTTCCAGATCAAGCTGATGCTTCCGAAAGTCAAGCTGAGAATTTTTTTCCGTTGCCCGAAGCGTTTCTTGATGTTTTAATTCTTCTATTTGTATTTCTTTGCTTTTTAGTAACTGACCCCATTCCTAAAGATAAATATTATTAGTTTTGTTGTGATATCATGCATACATCTGTGATCACAGATTAATATAGTCAAATAAAACAGTCACAAATTTAAAAATAAATAAATGCATGGGCCGGGAAACATCGCGTGATATACTAAACGTATGTGTTAAACAATCCCTAAAAATACTTATATGACATCGCTTGCAGTAACTAAACGGAGCAATGTCAATATCACTACTTTTCAAAGGTGTTTAAATACCAGTCCTCCTGGTTTCGGTTGTCCGAACTTTGAAAATCATGTTTTCTCTGCTTTCGACCTCGTTTTTGTTAATTATTATTCATTCATAATAATGGCAGGGATATTAGATATTCTCTGTAGTATTAGTCTGTAGTAGATATTCTCTGCAAAACCTGAAGGCATTCAAGAACATCTCCACTAACCTCAAGTTCTGTGCATCTGGCCACAAGCTGGCAATGCCGTTCACGCAACTGCCCCGCGAGTTCCTTCATCTCTTGTCTTCCTTTCAGCATATCTTGCCGTTCGTTCTCTATTCGTGCATTAGAATCCTCAACAAGCTGTTGGAAAAATGTCTCTCTGAGAACTAAATTTTCCTGGATATTTTTTTCTCTGTCCAAAAGCTCTTGTTTGTATTTTGATTCTTCCTCTTGCTGAACTCTTGAAACCTCTGTGCAGATAATTTTTTTTATTTCGTTGTGGAGTTGATGAATGTGTTCAGTTTTTAATGTTGATAAAGAAATTATGTTCAGAATTTCTGTATTTAAGATTGCCTCAGTTCCCCCAAAATTCTGATTAGAATTTACATTAAAACCATTGAGAATCTGAGAATCCGTGTCTTTCGTTGGCATATCGAGCTTGAAATTGTTTTTTTCATCAAAGACTTTCTTTTCGAAACCATGTTTGCTTCGTAGCAGTTCAGACACAATTCTGAAAATGCACGCAATAAGTGACATGGCCTCTTCATTATCGTTGTACAAACTGCATATTTTAATGCTTTCTTCTGACTGAGGAGAGAAGCCTATAGTCTCTAGAATGTCTTTTACGAAGCGCTGTTGATATCTTGGTCGCGGCTCAGTGTCGGGAAAGCCTTCTTTACCGGCTGCTAAATTACTGATAGTCAGTGTAGAAAAATCCTTTAAAGGGACTTCACTGGAGAAAACTGAGAGTGTATAAGGATACTGCTGCTCGACTAAAAACTCAGCTATAATCAAATTAATAGCTTGGCATTTAGGTGATCCTACATTCAGTGCTTTCGGTCCGAGAGGTGTCCCCTTAAGTGAGGTTATCATGCGAGCTCGTAGATGAGTTCGGATCTCCGACATCATCCCTTGATCCTCAAACCTAAAGATGAAGTTCAATTCACATAAGTCACTCGTAAAATCTACGAGAATATGCATTTTAAAAAAAGAGCGTCAATTTTACCATACGCGAAGCTTTCGCGTAAATTCTTCCGATGATAGTTTGTGGGGGTCCTCTATGAATTCAGGTATTATTCTACGCGACATGACAGCGCAGTTTGAGCACGCTACCTAAAATAGCTAATGAACATTGAATACCACGGCATTACCCAAAGATTTTTGGTATTATCTAAATTTAATCAAAGAAAACATGTTTCATTGATGTACGTTGAGATTCAAATATATTATGTAAACAAAGACTACCAGTGTCGAGCGTGCTGCTACCTGGTGCTAATCAGTACAACAAATGCGCACCTGTCACTGTCAGACTTCTTGGTCCTATAATTTGTATGAAAAATCAAGCTTTTAACAAGATTGAATCTATGATAGGGTACAGTGATTCTTAAAAAACTAAAGAATGTAAATTCTTTAGTTTAAAACCAATTTTGTCCATGAACTGGCTTCTGTAGCGCTATTTCATCCTCCATCCACACTGTCCCTGTGGCGCAGAGGATAGCGCGTTGGACTTCTAATCCAAAGGTCGTGGGTTCGATCCCCACCAGGGATGCATCTTTTATAATTTTCGTTATTCTCGAATTTTATTGCTTGCTTTTACATTCCACACTAAATCTTATTTTGCTACACGAAAAATAGGGCTGTCTTCATATAAGCGTTTTTCTGAGCCAACTTCGTTGTCGATTCCAGGTACAAGGTGGCGGACTCGCATAGCGTCTATTGTTGTCGTCCACTAAATAGCGCGAGCGATTGCTTCTTGTATTCATCTCGTTCAGTGCCAAATTTTATTATTAACCGTCACGCGACAAGGGCAAAAACTTGTTCCTGCCAACTGCCAACGACGACATCAACACTTCCCAGTAACTAAACGACCCAATTCGACACTTGACCGAACGTTTTAAAATGATGTCAACTTCTATTTCAAATTGTTGTTCGTTACACTATACATTAAAAACCAGGGAAAGGTAAAAAAAAACGTTGAAAGTTGGGTTTATGTTTGAACATTTAATAGGAAAAAGCATCGAAGGGAAATGTTGTCTGAGGCGTTCGTGGATACCGATTTAAGTCCATTTAAAAGTTTTGAATTTCCTACAAAGCTGGAAAAATAAATGAAATTACAAAGCACTTCTTTCATATATGAGCTGGATCAGAATAGGATACCTTTGCATTCTAGTGCAGTACTCGGAATCAGAATAAACATCTAATTAAATGAAGTATATCTTGATTTGACAAGGAATAAACTTTTAAATTAATATCTTGATGTCTTTCTCTGTATACTGTCGGCATGGCGAGTCTAGTCTCTACGGCTAAACAGATGCCACGCTGTTGTCCTTAATTCGTAGATGATGTGTATTATGTATCCTGCACATTCATTCATTCACACATTCATTTTTAGGTTATGCATCTGCAAAACATTTCGTGAACATTTACTGTGCCTGCTGCTCGAATTCTGCATTCTGATTTCTGCAACGAAGAAATTGGGGTGTTCCATGAATTTGCATGACACGTGCGCTAGAAATTAATTTAGATTGGTGACGAAGCGGTAAATTTGTTTGCAACTTGCAAGTGGTCGTGATTTGCAGCTGGTGCCGATGAAAAGGGAAAATCAGTGAACATGACTTTGGGAACGATCCAAAATATTTAACTATTAGAAATATTAAATATAACTCAAAGTTGCTAACGCACACGTATATCCACACATGTGTTGGAGTGAATAGTGATCTTCTCATTTCTCCCATCACGCTTCACGAATAATAAATTGATATTTCTAAAGCGATTGCCAAGTGGCAAGTGGCAAGTGCAGACTGCTTGGCGTCGCGGCGCGGTTTCTGAGACGACGACGTCCTCGCCCGACGCCCACAGTCGGTTCAGTTTGCCCCGAACGAGCCAGTGACGCGGTGTACACGGAAATCGGAACTCGGAAGTGAAAAATTAATTAATTTCCGGAAAAGAGCTCTCGATAATGTTACCGCGTACCCAAAAGGCAATGCAAATGATTACGAAAATGGCAGAATGGTTCAGTTTAGAGTGTGAAAAGATTAATACTCGAATCAACGCTCTCACTCACTAAGGCCCATTAATATTGCGTGGTTCTTTTGGGATTGGGGATGGTTGGGTTGTAGGTGCAATGTATTGGAACCTAGGATTCAATCATTTAGGGAAAAGAACTAATTAGTAGTAGAGCGTATAGTTTTCTTCTTGCGTATATGGTTAAACATATTTTTTAAACGCTCTAAGAATACAAAATGTTTCTTCGGAAACTTGGAGGGTAGCCGTCGACGCTCAACCCATTTGTGCGAAACCCTTCAACTTATTGTCTGAGGATTTCAGAATCAGAAAGCATATAATTGTCATCGAAAGACAGATTTGAAGAGAATGCTGCTGCTGCGCTGTTTACCTGTAGCTTCCCACGCTCGATTACATTACGCCTATTTTTGGTTGAGGAAAAGTCACCTTTGAGGGTGCAACTCGTATCCATTGGTGACTGAAAATCTAAAATGTTTGACTATGGCTGAGGCGCTAAAATTTGACGTACGGCGCCGTATCTAGTCAAGGTTCGTACATCTAGTCACAAATTCAATCCCCCCCCCCCCCCCCCCCCCCCCCCCCCCCCCCCCC
>QKMV01002672.1:0-12806 GCA_003287335.1 Lednia tumana
TCGCCCCCGCCCCCGCCACCCACCCACTACCCCTACCTATCCCCGTGCTGTCTACGAACCAGGGTTGATTTATCGGAGTGGTTTCAAACAGACAAGCTGCATACATCCATTATTTGATATGCACAACTCATGGGGGGAAATCGTGTAAAAACTACACACTCATGATTAACTCGCCGATTTCAGATAATATGGGATTTACTAATTACTGAGATGGCCTACCGTGTATTAGCGGGTGGGTTTATAACCCGTAATTAAGTATGAACTCAAATACGTGCCAGCGCGCGCACTTTTAATGCAGCTTGGATGACAGCTAGTTTGCTGTTGAAATTAAAACTCATGCGAAGCGTAAGTCATTGGCCGCAATAAGAATGAAAGCGATTTCCTTCTAGTCTCTTCTGTATTTCTTCTTCTCTCAATTGAAGCTTTTATTTGATGTTCCACATTATGAAGGTGGCTGATTTGGAACGGATAGAAAATGGAATTTGGCTAGAATTTAGGTCAGCGCCAGTTTTTTCCACAACCGTGACCAACAGTTTTGGAGGATTCAATTCCATAAACTGCAGCATAAGTAGATAGTGACTAGTAGCTGACACTATAAGAGACAATTTCCACACAGAAAACACATGGCTGAGAAGAATTTGAAGAAAACGATTCTCTAATCTATTTGAATCGCATAAATCGCATACAGTTCCTTTCTAAACAAGTTCAGTCGTTCCCTTTTCACAATGCTGAAAAGATAAATCAGTTAAATACTTAAAACCTTGGTAACGATATAACTCGATAGTCATATGCAAAGCATCTAAAGGGTCACCAATCGATTGATTTTTAACAGCTTTCGTTTGCAATTTACTTTTTTTGAATTTAAATATTTTCCTAGAAAGAACTGCTAGAATCTGGGCTACAAAGATTCAGCATCGATCGTTTTATACCGAGACGCGACGAATCCTGGAATAAAATAATATGTCCCATAAAACAGCATTCCCTGCTATCTGTATGATCGATTTATTATTGAATGGCGCATTCGGAAATATCGTAGTCGATTGAACGCTTTCCGTGGCAGACGTAATAAAGTTGAGAGTTTTAGATTCATTGTTCTAAACAACAAGTCCTGCCTGATTACTTGAAATAGGCAATGATTTGTCTGACAGACTGACAGTAAAATAATTCTAACACACATATGCATAAATGAGATGTTTCAACAACTCCTGTTCTCTCGCTTGGAATTTGCTCTTTTCCTTGAAGGAAAGAGTTTCTCTCACAGAAGAGATCGTCTCACCATCCGCCAAGAAAGAGTGCATGTGACGACCAATAGATTGCTTTGGAAGAATGCAATGAGCGAAATACCCATAAAAAGAACAAAAAAGAACTTCGAATGTTTGGACAATCCATCACGAAGAGAAATCTCTTTCTTATATAAATTATAATTATCCGTACAAGCTAGCCATCAAAGAGTATTAATCTATTTTGCCGAATCACATTTATTGCAGTATATCGGACTTTAATCAGATGGTTGAAATGAATAACGTAAAGGAAATACTAAGATATTGGAAACTATGATCATTTGCATGGACATGAATTCAGGCTAACAATAACCATAACATTGGTTTTATCAGAAAGAAGGGAAAAAAAAGGAAAAAGAAGCGAGGAAATTGGGCTGTCACTTGAATCACAGGACCGCCAAGGATTTTAACGCAACCCTTCAAACCACCTTCCATCAAATCGATCGATATGTAACGGAAAATTGGACGTAGGCTTTAAAAAATGCGGAAGAAGATGTTAATGGTAGTTCTGTGTAATCCCGCACATAATTTCGAATTTGCACCATGATATATGGGCTTTTATAGATGGTAGCTTACTATACAGCCATAAAATCATGTATAGGTATCGAATGAAAATAATAAAACGATCAAATACGTTCTTGAATGCTTGCAATATAAGGATTTTTACCGATTTAATGATATTCATTCCCAACAGACACGTAAGTCACTCAATATCAACTGGATTTTGGTATTGGCAGAGGCATTCCTATCCTATATTTCCCCTCTGGTAGAATATTGCATAAAGCTGACGCAGTTATGGGCGAGGGAGATTTTTTGGCACAAGCTGAAGTCAGCTGGAGCCTATTAAGCATTAAACATCCGTCAGAAGCGATGACAGCAGATGAAATCAAAAGTTGTACAAGATTTAATCCGACCATGGTGTATGCGCTGTGAATCCGACCGTACCAGAAAAGGCATCGAAATGAAATGATCAAATTGCTGATATTTAGATTCAACGTGGTCGAAATGTAGATGTGGTTTTCAACAAGGCTGTACCCAGCACATTTTCTTTCTCTCCCCTAAGGCCGTCCAATAATATTTATATCCCATACTAGAGCGGTCTTGAGCACAATGCAGATTGCATTCAAGTACCCAGAGCGCGAACCTGCCCCTAAATCTGCATCGTATCCTTCCGGTCGTTCCCATGTCCGTAGAAAAAATGAGCGGAAAAGATTTCCTCGGCCAAATGTGAAATGACAAAGATGTGAATTGGTGTGTACAGGATAGACCTTCGCAAAGTTTTGCAGCGGCCACCGTAGAAACTCGAAGGCACTCGGGACTACGGACTGCGGACTACAGATCGGTATACGAAGAGGAAGTTTTCACCAGGAAACTGGTTTGCTTCACGTTGGCTCAACTCTTAAGATAATTCATTTCTTATTCATGAGTATCTCCAGTCTAGCTGGACTACCGCATTTTCAACGCAAGATCATAAGAACACGAAGAACTCATACAAAATCTTGGGGAAATAAAAACTATAAACAACGCGTCAGAGGGATAAATAAGACAAAATTGCATTTTATGGGTCAGATTGAGTCACATTTTGAAAAATATAAACAGCAATGAGTAGAAAGGAAATTTCAACCCGTCAGAACAAAGTGCTTCTAGGATTCTTTATTTTTATTTTTTGGCAACTCTAATTCAATTTGCCGGTGTAATGTGACAGTCTTTTCATACTCACCACAAATCAATGCAGATTTCATTATCTCGAGGCTAAAATTTAAATTCTCAATAGGTTCCCATGAATATATATGATTGACTGACAGTTCGTAGTACCAATGAGATAATTGCAAATTATTATATTACACCATGACTGAGGGACTGATTGGAAATTGTGGGGAGAGTACGTCATGTCATATTGACGAATGAATCATTCATTTAAAATAATTTTACAGTAATTGAACTCACCGGTAAAATGTCAAGCATTTAGGGAAATCGAATGTTCGTACAAATCGTGTCCTGGAAGTTGAACAAAATTGTATTTGAGCCATTAAAGCCGGGAATCGAGAGAACTTTGAAGAGAAATAATACATATAAATGAAATACCTAAAAACAAATGTTCGTTCAGTTCGTTCTGATTAAAAAAAACACTTCTAGTTTATAACATTGTTCCCGAATAATTTGTATATTGCTTTTCGTTCAGGAGGGTTTGCGAGCGCTCATTTAATTTAAGAAGTGAATGCAAATTGAACATGAACTCCTCAAATGTCATAATCATAAACATGCATTTCACGGCTACTACATCTGGAACATCTCCCGTTGTTAACGTCGTCTTTGTTTTAATAATGATTACAACTACCTACTGGTCTATTTGAGATCGTACTGCTCCACTGGCCGTTGAAATATTATTCAGAGCTAACCAGCATACCTAACCACCATGGATGGGGCAAAAGCCAAAGTGAATTTGAGTGCTGCACAGATTTGTGTTAATATAGTGAGCTTTGCCGAGACATAAACGTATTCCAAGCCTGTAACTTTGATAATAACATCCAAAGTAAATGCCATATAGGTATGTGAATACTTCAAAGGAAAAGGAAATAAA
Source organism: Lednia tumana (assembly GCA_003287335.1). Taxonomy (NCBI): domain Eukaryota; kingdom Metazoa; phylum Arthropoda; class Insecta; order Plecoptera; family Nemouridae; genus Lednia; species Lednia tumana. Next base: position 3,862 of record QKMV01002672.1, read on the forward strand.
CATTCTCAACCGTTTGTTATTCTCTGCTCGAATAGGGTGGAAATATCGTCCATCTACGTCTTCTAAGGCGCGGTTACGAATAGCTTGTGAACTAGCTAGCTTGCTAATAGGATCAATAATGCATTATGGGTAAGTTAAGTGCAATGCAATTACTTAAGTTCTGGCCAAGGACCTTAATTTAATGCTGATGTCAATCAATAAGAGCAATAGTAACAGTTACTTTCTGAGAAACCTTCTATGTCTATTGATCAAAGCGTCCAAGTGAAGCATTCGGAAAAAGTAGTTTGATGAGCAAAAAAGAAAAAATGAACGACCCGGTAGCCGGGAAATATATAGGCTATTACATTACAGGCATTTTGTGTCAAGAGAAAAAACGAGTATGATATACGTTCGTCATGTAAATGATAAAATATTGATGTGCTAAAGCATCTCCGTAATGTTCGACATTTTCAGTTGAGCGGTCAAAGTGCCTATGATTGATCTGTAAGTGAATCATTTTGTGATGAAAGCAACAGAAGAACGGCATAACCTTTGCCATGTTCGGGTTCCGAATCGAGTTTCCTGTACGCAACGCGATGGCTTCATTATTCCAAACATGCAGTGTGGCTTTTAAATTCTAACACAAAATATACTCTTTTAATTGGAATTGAAAAAAGAACAAAAAAAATACATTTTTGGACACTTATACATAACGTTGCATTCCTGTAATTATATATCCCATCTAACAATATTAAATGATGCCTTGACCAAATGGATGTACGGTTACCGCAATGTTTTATTTGCTCGCACTGTATATTAAATTCCTTGAATTATCGTTTATTTTAACCAGTGCATGTGGTAATTTATTGTGCATTTGCGTATAATTTGTGCATAAATGAGACAAAATGTTCGCTCAGGTCCATTATGGCACGATTGACGACCCGCTAATATTTCCCCTCTTCTTTGTAGTCCACTTCATCACTGATCTGATCGGTTTGCCCAAACACAGCTATAGAGTTTAATCGGGAAGCGAAATCTCTGGAATTATCGGCTCTTTGCTGACTAGCGTTCTATTGTATTGTGTTGTATCTATCTAGTATCTTCTAGTATCTAGTGGCATGAAACAATGAAGCAAGCATTCTTTTCCTGACACCTCCATGTCGGAGAAATGTTGGATTCCGGCCATCATCCAGCAGATACCCCACTCTACCAATACGAAATCCAACGCCCTTGCCTCTTGAGACCGTCACGGTAATAATTCTTTACATTTTCGTAATACACTTCCCTTGTGAAAATATTCGTATATTGCATTGCTTATTGATTACGATTGGTACGGAATCTATTTATTCAATAACTGGCTAAGAATTTTGAATAAACTGACGGGTAGAGATTATTTTCCTAGAATAATAGTGATGATAGAAATGATGATAGTCATCATCACCACATCAACGACAATCGTGATGCAGTTGAAAATCTTGCCCTTACGTAAGTGTACTATGTGAATAATCTTTACAATTAACAATTTAATTAAGAATTTTCTTACCCCAGTAACTCGTAACCTTAGCAAGGATTTAAAGAGTGCGAGCTCGTAATTTTCCACGAATGCTCATGACATTTGCATTCACCCAGTTGTAAGCCATGCATCTGATGTCTGATGTAATCAGCTATTTACCTGAATCACGAACCATGACATAAGTGTCAATAAGTTTCCAACTGCTCTGCACGGATCTTGGGCCTGCATTACATGGCTTTAAAGAAGATAAGCGCTTACTTTCTACCCCATTTGGAAGTAAAAGCAAGGCGCAAAGAAGAAGCTAAGGTTATATTTACATAATATTTCTTAGCGATTAAATGGAACGCTTGCGGTCATAGTTGGTTAGGCATGGGGTTAGTCGGGTAGAACATATTATAAGATTTGCGACTCGCTAGGAACAATTAAGTTAAAGAGTTTCTTATATATTTTGTCCTAGAGCACTTTCAACTTTAGGTGCGATAAATACAGGACGATGCATTGCAGTTCAAGATGGGAGGCGTGGTGAGGACATGGAGGGAATTAGGGCCTACTACTGTAAACCTGGAAATGGCACGAAATAGATAGCTAACAAAACTGCACAACACTGTTAGTGCCATCACCAGTGAGTGTGTGTATTTATAAAGTAGGTATATACTTCTACTCCGCTCCAGCGTTCTGTGCTTCGAGCACTTAACTTAAAGTTACCCCACACGTACCAGTGATAAATATGCCATGTTCTAAGCCACAATACGAGACCACTGGGCTTCAGATTATTGGTCGAACTCAAGCAGATTTTCTCGGCTGTGGATTATTATGTTTCCACTTAGTCGTACCTTGGTATAACCTGCGAGTCCACGATTCACTATTTCTGAAAAGTAGGTAATATCGCTTCAAATTTACGAGTGATCTTGGTCTGAATAGTGAGTACTGTATTTTTACCAGTAACCCCAAGCAGGGGCTAGCCATGCAACTTTTTCTACAACCACGACTAATGCAATGGAAGAAGGTTACAGAAACCAAAATTAATTGGATAATGCAATTGCAGAACATTCTGTCTTCTCCACGTTCCTTTTAAACAATTAAAAACTAGCTAGGTACTTATATTTTCGACGTGGATGCCACTTTCAAATAGAAATTACATTATTTTCTGACTTCCTTTATATAGCAGGTCACACAATTAGAGAAAAAAGGGAATGAAGGGGCACGCTTTCAAACTTGCTAGCAATACTTTTATGAGCAAATTGCAAACTTTGTAGCAATGATATAACAGTTAATAACTCTAAAGAGTAACTATGAAGTTAATCTTCATGCTTCAAGCTCCTAACTTCGCCATGGCGACTTTTTTTGTACAAAACTATTCCGGTCGGGAATCAGTACAAAAATCTCCCCAGGAGTTGTCTGTAAGTATTTATAATCAAAAAAGTTCTTATTGCTGTAAAGTGTAAATGTTTGATGAACTAACAAGACCAACGTGGTCCAGTGCTTTTCTGCCATAAATATACTGGAAACATAAACACACACACACGTACCTACATACATGCAGAAGATAGCCCTCGCAACGTTCACGTGGAATGAATTCAATAATTCATCAGCGAAGGTATTGTGGTGTAGTGGAGGAAGGATGCGGTCTTGGCAGACTACCAGTGGACGACCTCATGGGATGACTAAAGATTTCTACGATGGCAACTTCATGCTAGTTCAACAATCGTAGCTTCCTTCTATTTGATTTACTTATAAGACAATCTGTCTAGAGGCTTTACCATAATTTTTAGTTTGATTAATCAAGCAACCACACACAGTAGATGGGTCATTTCCATACGTGAAATGGACAAATTGGTTTCATTGCCCAGAATATACTGTTGTTTTGCCACCCTAGCCTAGGGTGCCGAGGCATTCTTGCTTAAACTTTGAAGACTGCGCACCAAAATGATGAAGTGTGCGTATATTCATATTTAGTCATTTTTTGTACGGGTTTCACCTTGTAATAAATGCTTTATTTCAGCAAACAATTGGGTTAGGACTGCTGGCTTGCTAATTTGACAGACGTTCGAACTAGAGTGATATTCCAAATGAAGTTGCCCTCGCATTGTATGACTTGTAAAATATATTAGCAGGGTCTGAGAAATGATCTAAAAATATACAAGCTTTTTATAAAAACTCCACCACTCTCCATTATCTATCCTCTTCGTCAACCCCCACACCAATTCGTCATTCCCATCTCCTTAACAAGCAGTTTATAATTATCAATTATGTCCGTTCTTTCCTTCAAAATGTGCTCTTCCCAAACAATTCCATCATTGACAAGGAATAAACTTTTAAAGCCAATTACACGGCTAGTAATAATTTTAAGAATATTAAAATTCCATCATTCTTTCCACGTAACCTGTTATATAAAAGCTTCTTAAACAACCAACGAATGTGCGTTCATATTGAAAGAATTCTCAGCTTCTTTGAGGGTCGATCCATTTTATATCTCCTCTATAAAAATGTCGTTGCCTGGGAGCTTGTTTTCAAAAAAAACATTCTATACGTTTTCAGACCGTTCAGGTCAGAATTTTGAGCATTTTTATCGTGACAAAACATGTGTGAGCTGCATATTTTAAGCAAACAGCGAGGGCCTTAAAGCAAAATTTTATTGTTTTGCGCGAAGCACGTGCGTAGTAGAGATTAGTGGCAAATCGACTACCAAAATAACCCCCAAAAAAGTCGCCAGGGTACATTCAGACTATCATCCGACTACCGTAACTGCCGACTACCCACTGACTCGCCCGCCGTGATTGGCTGAAATTTTGCTATATGGCCTTCGCTGTTTGCTCAGAATTTACTCGCACCCCGCGCGCCCAAGAGTGGCTCTTTTCGGGTGTTTTTTTGGCCAAATTGGGACTTTTTTCTTAATTTATTAACAGCAGTTGGACGTTCAGACACGTTTATGTCCAGTTCAGAAAATATGAATGCCCGTGGTTCGGGGCGCCGGTAGGGAAACCCAAAATTTTGTGCAATGTCAGGTTGGGTTGAAATGGTATTCGTGTCTGACTAATTCTTGCATTGTGCATTACATTCCTATGGTCGATTTTTGGAAAAGTCGTGTTTGGAAATTTAAAAAAAGCTTCGGCAAAAGGGAAAATCCGTGGCGAAATCGAAACGTGGTCCGGCGTATCGGGTAAAAAGGAATTAGGTACTTGAATAACAATGAGATTTGCGCTGAGAGATAAGCCCACACTAGAGTTAAGCCCAAATGTTAAGATGAAGCCCATATTTTTGAGGCCATAAGCCCACTGGGCGGAAGCATGATCTGGCCCGGGTTAAACAGCGGTTAGTTCAACAAAAACTACGTTCCCCCTGCTTGTGAAAGCTCAGCCCAAAAATCAAGACAAAGCACAAGTTTTTAGGCAAAACCCATCGGGTGGAACCATGAGGGAAATTCTAAGTTGAAGTATGAACCACAATTTTAAGAGCCGAACCCCAAACTTAAAGGCAAACCCGAGAATGCGAAAACCCAGCGTGCAAGGCAAAGAACGAATTTAGTGGTAAAGTCAAAATTTCGGGGCGAAGCGAACATTACGCGGGAAAGCTAAAATGTGTGTGGCTGAGCCGAAATATACTTCCACCCATTAGCGGGGCCCCCGGCTAATTTTGATTATTTTGATTTTTATTTTTGATTGCTAAGAAAGTTTCAACAAATTTCTTACCGTTCAAAGCCTGGTTGTTTAACCAGTATTTTTGAGATCACTTTTTAGTGTTCGTTTCAGACACTAAAGCAACATCACCTTCCGTTATCAAAAAAATGTTTACTAAACTGGGTGAAACTGCTAAGAAGTCCACTAGTAAATTTCCAACGTTTCGCGAACTGTTCTGCACGAATTGGCCATTGGCCGAGCTCTTGGCAAGTACAGTAAACATTGGAATTCATACGGAAAATAGTTCAGCACCGTACATGTATAAAAGTGCCCTGCTAACATTATTGCTTGAAGTGCATCACTCAAAATTCAGCTAAAATAGGGACGTAGATATGCTAGGTACTGAAATAGGCGCTCTCACAGTGAATTTTATCGTTTGGCGGGCCTTGTTTAATCCGATAGTTTAAAATTGTGCCACAGCTTACAAAACAGTAATAATGAGTGGCTAATTGGTGTGAAATGAATTCGAATATTGAACATGGTTTGGATGGAGTTGGACTTTAGAGCGACAAACTCATTGCCACATATTCACATAGTTGTTAATTATTATTTGTAGTTCGTGCTGGTTGCGGCATGCAAATCTTCGGCGTTAGTTCACTACACACTCCATGGTTACCGAGCACATAACATAATTATACCTACTAGTGTACTAATTTTTAATTTATTACTAATACCAACGTAACGGCCGGGTGTAGTATCTCTATCAAAAAATGTTTCGTTTTGATAAACAGAATTTCCACAACACCATCCAGCGCACTAAGCTTCATTTAAATCCTTTCTATACTTTTTGAACGGAAATTAGAATATTTTAATTCAAACTTATTGCAAACATGACTTTTGATTGTTTTGGGTGACTCCCAAATTTCTGAATACTTATAAATGAAGTCGTTGTCTCGGTAAACTTAATTCGATTCGCCAAGTTGAGCTCTGGAAACTGGAAACTGGAAAGGATCATATTCATAGTGGCCACAAGTAAAGACATCGCCACTTCCAGGAATAAACTTCCCAACACACTTCTTTCCGTTTAGTTTTGATGGAAAGAAGATTGGGATGAGGAGGATCTTCAATGTGCCGCGGGCGGAGAGCAACTGTAGAGCCTTGGAGAAAATTTCGTTTTCGTGAGACGAAAGGAAAAACGAAACGACCCAAGAAAATATTGATTTTTTTGTGAGAGAAAATAACTGGTTATACTTATCATACTCGAGCGTTAGACCGTCTGTTTTTAAACATCCCAATCTCTAGTCATAGGACGTTTGTTTTGCATTCTTATTTTTATTAGAGTGCATACTCCATTTGTTAAATTATAGATTTTAGGAATTGATTTCTCACGTTTCTTTCATGGAAAGTTTTGAAAATGGAAATTATGCGGAATGGTTCTAAAATGCTATAGTGACTTAAGTACAGAACAGTGTTACGTTAAAAGATAAAGAACATAGAATGGCATGAGTTGAGGGCCTCAAATTGATGCAATACGCAAATGGCACCCTTCCTCTTCTCTTTTGTCTTCGACTTGATTTTATGCATTCTTTTCGCTCAAAAACCGTACACTTTCTTGCCAGCGTCCAACGTTACTCAAAAATAGGTACCTCATTTGTTTTTGATTCCATTGTGCAACATGATTTCTGTGATTTTACCAAATATGTTTGCGCCTTGCGGCGCCTGCATAATGTACTATCAAGCCCTTCGAGGGATACCGATTAGTTGTAAATATGATGGGGAATTGAATTAAATTTTCAGTATACTATTTTAGCTTCGTTTGATATTGATAATACCCGAGCACCTCTGTGATAACGTATTACAACCTTAAGCACGATCTCTTATGTTACAACCTAACCAGTAACCAGTAACCGCCTACAGCTTCATTCTTAATTAGATCATCGGTTACTTTGAAGTAACTTCGGGTCATTTAATCATCAAGTTAAATGAAGGGCCAACTCAATGAACTGCTCCAAGCAGGTAGTTCTGAATTTGATCGAGAAGTTATTGCGGCGTACATGGCAGCAATATTACGGAAATACGAAAATACGAACAAAAATGTGAAATAAGGCCAATATTTGCACCCTATGTTAATCTGAGATGGTCTGCAGAAGGTTTAAACTGTAAAATAATTTCATTTGAAAGATATTTTCAATTCATGCTGAATGTTGAAACAGAAGGGAAAGGCTCCAGCAGCAGCAGCTTTTCTATTTACCTCAAAAGAAAGAAATAATAAGTGGAACGAATGCTTTCTTTTTTCTCTCAGAACGAGTATTTTAAAATTATGTTTTGATTGTTGAAGATGAGCTTTTATGCCCCGCTCTTTCCAGGGTTGGTATAAATTCCCATATTTCACATCTATCTACGGCCTGCCTGCGATACGCCAGCTTGGGGTTTTACGAGTTACGACCGCGGTATGCCAAGAAGAACCGCAAGTCGCAACATGCGTTTTAATCTTACCTCTATCTGCTTCTGATTTGTTCGATAACTTTATGACAGATGACAGTTTGTCAGTGAACCGCAATGGAATGCATCAATTGTAAACGATTTAAGTTTTTTCGAAATGATATTGAAATGATACTTAATAATGTGTTTTTGTTTATTTATTTATAGGATTGTATTTAGGATACATTGATTTTCTATTCTACCATATTTTGGCGAACGATTTTCCTGTAGAATGGTACAATAGATTTGTGGGATTGTTCAGGTTACTGACGTTTTTGACTGGCATGCACCAGTGCACACTGAGTGCACTCCGAGAGAGAGAGAGAGAGATAGCGAATATTTACCGTGATAAAAACAACTGCTGTCTCTCTCAACTTGCACTCAGTGCGCCCTGGTGTAACCAGTCGACAATGCCACCAGTTTACGGCTTTTATATAAATATTCAAAATATATTAAGTTCCTCTTTGGATATCATTTTGAGCTTATGAATAACACGTTAAACAACTTATTGGTAAAAGATACAAGAAACATAAATTTCGCAGCCCCGAAATGTGTTAATCCATAGCTAAAAGTCATCGGAGTTCGGACGCTAAACGAAGCGGTGAATGCGAAAATAGCAATATGATTGCTGAATTGCATTTCACGTTGTATAAATGGCAGCTGTCACTTCGGGGAGATTTCTCATGCCCGCCCTGTGTCATTTATAGAGAGAAAATTGATTTCATTTTCACCACTCTAAAAGTTCCCTTGAAGTTTTAGGCAGGAAAATGTCCCTTTTTCTTAGCAGATTTTTGCATTAAAACTTTCAATTTGTTTGTTAATAATTAACCAGGAACCATAGAACTTCTTCCAGCCATACTCATAAGAAAGAGAACACTATGAAATTTCACCTCCCCTCCCCCAATAAACTTAACATTTTCTTTAACTTTAATTAAAATAATCTCTGCGCTATTTTCTGTTTTGTTATCCACGTATAATGATTCGAAAACTGTGCATCGTCAGTTAGCCTTGATACATATACCGACTCACAATAATAAAATTGTCTTCTAGAGTTACTTGGTAATTGGTTTGTGTGTCAACATCATGAACTATCTGAAGCACAGTTTTCAATGACTGTACATCCATCTTGAAAATAAATACTAGAATAATTATCTCAGTCCTGGATGTGATCAAGCTTGAAGCAGAATTAAACATTGAACCATAAAAAGATGTAATTCGTCGGTATGCTCAACCATGGATCTGTAGGTAAAATCACGCATGCTGAACACGAACGCAACATTACTCCGTGAATGGATGGATGGATGGATGGATGGATGGATGGATGGATGGATGGATGGATGGATGGATGGATGGAT
>QKMV01002673.1:0-12805 GCA_003287335.1 Lednia tumana
AAAAAAGGAGATAAGATGTTTGATATTAATGTAACTAATATAAAATAAATGTGCTCTAATTATTTTAATAATTCTTCCATCACATAAAATCAAGGGTAGTCTACACCCCATTGAGCCCATCCTGTCCATATTTCTTTTCATTTGGCAAATCAGTCAAATAACACGCGCACACTAACGCAAAGGGAACGGCCACCGAATTTCGACCCGAACAACACTAGGTGCCTGCTAGTCAAGCAGATAGTGCCACCCTCCTCTCGATTCCCCCACGGCATTCAGACAGATTGAAGCATCTGCCGACAACCAAACGCACATGGACACACTTTGCTCTAAGACATAAGGTAGCGACAGATTTACATTGTAACGTTTACATTAGGCCCCCCACCCCTCGGGTAGCGAGAGGCGTGCCTTCTCCTAACCAATCGCCTTCCCTAGAAATTACAAGTCGATTCCCTGTTCACATGCACTATTATTGCAGTTTTTCATCTCTTATCGATCAATCAATACATGTACATAATAAATCACAGGGAGATAAATTACAATATTCACAAGATTTATTTACTTTAATTTCAAAAGATTTGTTTTTAATGGTCACACTAGCCACAGTAATTCCTAGTGTTCGCACAGACGATTTCGGAACTGATGACTCTAGCCGCTGACAATTGCACAATGTTGTCATCTTAGAACTGGAGCAACATGAATTGGGAAACCGTCAAATGAGTAGAATGGACTGAAGTGATGCTGTCAACCCAACGATTTTGCCTATGGGACTCCCATTTTTCCATCAGAACATCACAACTAATCAGTGTGAGAGAACCAAAACCGGTCCTTGAAATGTTACTACACTGGCTGGAACGAAAACAGCTCCATTTCTAAGATAGCACCCTTTAATTATTGATTAATTGAATTAGCTAACTTACTTTACGATCGGCTTGAATGAGTCAGCAATAAAATGAAGTAGAGAGCCAACAAGCAAGGGCTCATAGGTCTCGGAAAATACCAGACTATAGTCGTGTCATGGTAGTGGTGCTACTGGAAGATGGGAGCAACTCAAGATGCGTGTTTCCTGTTCTTTCCACGTGCTTCTTAGTGATTGCCCTGCAAAATAATTCCTACCACCGCGACAAAGCAAGGGGCATGCTGGGCACTTACTGACTGTAGGTACCTCCCTTATAAGGCTACAAACGTATGCATTGCCAACAGTGGCAACGAAAAGCGTAGATGTCTAGGGCAAATATCTCGAGTAGTAGTAACAAAGTTAATAGATTGTAAAGCATGAAAATAAACTATTTCTTTTTCAGGTAGAATTCACAAATCTTTTACTCTCGACCAAGTATTACAATTGTTATTAATTACCATCGAAAGAATATAGAGCCTGGTATGTGTCGTACCGTTTTTCTCGACACGACGGGTCACTGACTTGCCAACGCTGCTGTGGCAACGGTCGCTGGGCTAGCAACACGAGGCTGCGGAAAGACGGCACTAACACTTGGAACGTCTATGAGCCAATGCTATTTGACAGCGCATTGGCCACGAGACCGAAACAAACGTCTGGCGTTGGTAGAGTAAGTATTAAAATCCGTTTGTTTTTCTTGATTGCGTTGCAAGCACGTTGGGGGTTGCGCGAGATATCCTTGCATTGCCTGGACTCTCTCGCCGGCTGCGTGATTAGTAACGAGTTGTGAGCATGTTGGAGTTCCGAAAAGATTTGTCCCACTTTGTACGTGTCTAAGCGATACGAACGATCATTCTTTTCTGACAAATGATCTTCCACTGAAAAAGATAAAAAAACCTCCATTACTTTCTAACAACTGACTAAGTCTTTCACACATATGGCATGGGTGAGATTGTTTACATTTTTTCTTTTCTAAACCTATCATGCAAGAAGAAGCAGCTGTCAGCTATTTTATATGTTGTCAAACATCTTCCGACCATATGCATTTAAATGAAATACAGTGATAGAGATTTTGTGTTCACTTCTTTCTGCTTGCTAGCTGCCTTCTTGTGGCACTGTTTAATTTTTAATTTTTTTTTTGCTAGCGCAGGGTAATTAAGGCGACTGAGGATAGTTGAACCAGAAATTTAAGAGGGCCACACAGATTTCGAGAAATACCAAATGTACCCAAACAATCTTGTGATTTTACTCTTAGATACGGTCTTAGATACGGTCTTAGATACTCTTAGATCGATACGGTACTGGTGGCTTTATATGAGCTTTCCACCCTGGCTTTCCTGTGAGTAATCTTGAAAACTATGTAACCACTGTATAAGTAGATTTTGAAATTTATTTTACAGTGACGTACATACAGTTGCATAAATAGTAAACATTGATGAAATGTAGAAAGCGGAGTGCTATCTAAGTAGTAATAGTCTTCTAGAGGTTAGTATCTATTGTTTGGCAATTTAATTTAATTAAAAATAATTGACTAATAGCAAAAACGGCGAGCTTACGTGATCGTTTTCTTCTCTACGTTCTTGGGCTCGGGTCGTGCGCGGTTGAGCACCTTAAGCAGCTCGCTGGTCTTGGCACGCATGCGAGAGTGGATGTACGCTTTAGAGCATTTGATGTGATAATGGAGGTAGTCACGGAACATGTGGATCAAGTTGATCGTGTTGTCTCGTGTCGTCTTGTTCGTGTGCCGTGGGAATAGTACTGCAAAAACATTGCTCGTCAGATGGGGGAAATCCAAGAAGGACACTCACTCTTTCTACTTGGATATGGAGTCATCAGTTACAACTTCACAAAAGGATTGGGTGAAAGGTCGAAAAATAACGAAGCTGGATACTAATTAGATTTGAGGAAAATGTATTAATGAACACTCCATATCTTATTAGAATATTACTTACATTTATCAACAAAAATAATTGAAATGGAAAATATGGTGGCTCCTAGTCCTAGCAGCTCTGTCTTTATCTGCCTATTCCCACACTGCTTACGAGGTATTTTAGTTTTACCGATACAAACCGTCGAAAGTAGTGTTCAAAGCCAAAGTTAGCAAATAGCTTGAGAAGGATGGATCTTCCTAATGTTAAAAGTTTGCTAAAACTTACCATATGCATTTAAACTATACTACGAAACTACTACTAAGAAATTATAAGCATCTTATCTACCAAATAGTGAAAGAATCTGTAGGGTTTTCTGGAAGAGGCAACGAGGGACAATTTATGAGGGTTGGCCGTTAGTAGGTCGTATGGGGAAGAAAAGGTCACATAAAGGGGAGGGACAGCACCAGCCTGAACCATGCATAAAAGCAAAATTTAGGGCAGGAAGTTACTTTATCAAAAGACATCTTCGGGTGTGGTTGCACTCGAGGCAAAAAAAAAGTGAACCCCCCCCCCCCCCCCCCCCCCACAAAAAAAAAAAAGGAACCCCCCCCCCCCCCCCCCCCAAAATGATACAAAAGTTTATATCATCTTTTATCAAGTATGCATATAAATTGATTCACATTTTACTATTAGCTCCTCATAATGTAATGACGCTTCACACTTTAGCATGAATGATATTTCTGAGTGAAAGATATTTTTTACCCTGAAGTAAATTTTAATCTGCTTGAGCTGCAAGCGCAGTTCTGCAGAAGGCGCAGAATTCAAAAAACCGAACGCGTATATGCGTCGTAGTAGTGAAAGGGTTAATATAGTTTTACTGTAATGAAGGTGATTGAAGCATTCTCTTGCCGCTAACAAACACCAAGTCTCGAGTGATTTCAAAAATGCTTCCGTCAAAAATTCATTGCACTGCCCTCTAGAACGCTGCGCTCAAAGCGCTCGTCTTTTCTGTCTCATGGATAACACGCCCCTGGTTGCATATTATTGAAGCCTACTTCTACAATAACCATTTCAGTCTGTTAGGTTTGTTAATCTTATCTGTACATAGATAAAATATAAGGTAGATACCTAATGAGCTTTGCAAGCTTGGATAAGGATAGGTTTTCATTCCAACTGTATGGTGGTATGGGCAGCGCTATATCAGCATTTGAGCATATAGATAAAGAAACACTTGTAAAGACCTGGCAAAAAAACACGAGTAAGAGATCTTCTCAGAATTTTGTTACTGTTAATTGCATATATTTCAGGTTCACAAGCAGCGGAATTTTATAATTCAGAACTGCATGGATGTTAATCTGTCAGCACAATTTTTAACAAACACTGCTCTTGATGTGTCACACAAAACATGCATGGCATTTTATGACCGGCTAATCTGTTTGTGGATGAGTCAACATTAGAATAAATCTTTGATATAGTGTGCCTTGGACAGAGCACTCGCTGTTACCACCTCAAATACCCATTTTCGCTAGTTTGCCATCCCAACTAAAAACACAAATCAAGCCCATTTAATTTGACAACGCCAAGCCATCCGAATGAAAAATAATTGACTCACCGAAAGTAATATAGCCGATGTTCTCTCCGACCCGTGCTCCTGTGTTTGCTAGTTCCAATGGCGGCTCTCGGTGGCTGAACAGGACTTGCGGTGCCGTATGACTTGCCTTCCTACCTTCCTTGAACTCCTGCATGAAAACCTTTCCAATGACAACGTCATCCTCATCCTTAAAGATGGTACTGAACACAACTGTGACACGGTCAGCTTTCGCTTCTACATATCTGAAACAGTAATCCAAATGTCAGTTCCTGTCATAATGTAGTGAGTTATATAAATTAAAACCAGATATAAGTAGGCGAAGCTATCACTTACAGTGTTTCTTCATTTCTATAGTTTATTACGGCTCGCTTGTGACCTTCTTCGCCTCTTTCTTGAAAATCAAAGTATTTCTCGAATACTGATGCAAAACAATTTCTTTTTAATAAACCAATTTTTTTAACAACATTCTCCCAGTCAGCAGGGACATTATCTAGGTCTACTTGTACAGAAACATTGAAACCATCTTCAGGTGCTACCAAAAGTGATCCGTACTCTTTCTGCAGTAATTCGTCGGCACCATGTTCTTGTAAATCTTTATAAAATTTCAAAGAGATGCTAACCTGCAAGCAAAATACATATCTTTCACTATTCTTTTTGCAGATTATGTTGCAAACAGCCACTTTGATGTCAATTCTTGGAGCAACATTATCAGCTCCGCAAGGAATAAGACACATGTAGGCTAGATAATGTTTGGGGAACCTCTCAGCAAAACAAATACATTTACACTATTGGCTTCATGACAGGCACTTACTCGAACTTTCGTCTTATCGCCACCAAGGCTAGCGATGTGAAAAAGCACCCCGTCAAAGTCTGCAATTGTTATGTCTATGGATTCGGGCTTTTGGCTGTAAAACGAAGAAAATAGCATCAGCAGAGCTCTAAGACATTGTAAAAAGCAACTGATACACGTATAGTAGGGTGAGATTTCTCATTTCAAACTGCTAGCACTATTTCCACCCAAGATTTTAGGTCAACTTGCTTTAACCTATAAACGGGTCAATGCTTGACAGAGCATCCCAAAATGTCAAAATTTGGTGAAGACCAGTAGTCAGCAATGCAGCATATAAATAGAATCTACATGTACTAGAATACCGGGAATAGCTTAAAAGGGAAGGCAGAGCGAGAGGATGAAAGGATTTGGGCCATTTACGGCAATCCAAGTCATTTATGGGCGCGCTCTGCCTTGCCACCGGTGAGTGGTGACTGCTCCTAGTCAAGAATCCAGCCAATATTTTCCTACCACGCCTACTACTTACCCGGCGAGAGCATTTTTGAATTTTACAGTTAGTGTTTCTTCGACTATCCTATTGTTGATCTCCAGTAAGATCATGGTTACTCCAGTAGTTTTATTTTAGTTTCATAAAACCATGAATACTATGACTAATACTAGTGTCCCCTGCCCTGCTGGGTGTATGCAAAGTTGTGAGTTGTGAAAACGGACACCGGATGTTAACTACTAGCATGAAGATTGTGAACAGTATACTGATTGGTTACATCTAAACCACGTGATCGAAGGAAACGATAAACCGCGCATTCTGGCGCATACTTTTCAGATCTTCGACGTAACTAGCGCCTCGAAACAATTTTGCTTTAACCTCCAATCAAATGAACGAAGTCGCCGAATTCCAACTCTAGGAGCTAGTTACTCATCTCAACTGATCAGCAACAAGCATGGAGTAGATAGCGAACGGCAGTGTTGAAATTGTGGCCGATAATTATTACTATGATCGTTATTTCTCCATAGAATAAACTAATTCCACTAAAAGATGTATCGCTTACTAAAGCTTCAAAATCTTTATCCATTTAAGTCATTAGGAGTGTCTTCACCATTAAGTAATCAATATTCGGTGCGAACATGTTTCTTATGTAAACATAATTTTACACAAGGATCACTATATTTAGGTGAGTTCTTTCACTTTCAGTTACTAGATGTGGTCGTAGAGAAGACGGTTTCTGCACTGTTTGGCCAAGAGTGAAGTATTATTTATGGGGTCCTTGGGTTGACCCTGGCACTAGGCCACCCTGGCCCAAGCGCTATGTAGCACACAATTTATCACATCATTAACTTGTTAATAAAGGAAATGCATTCTCACGGTTAAATTCATGCTCCCTAAAGTTTCTTGTTTGACAGTGGTTCTGCCACTGTGCGCTTACTTGCATAATTACATCAAAAACGCTGATTTAGTTCTCGGCTGGACATGCACAGTGCATGTGGGACACGAGCCAATTTTCCTGCCATTAGGCATTTAGCAATAATTCCAATCGATTAACAACTGCACATCTTCTCCAATTTGCTATCAAAATGTGTTACTAACATAACCTAGCAGTTCACATGCCCTAAAACTTAATCCAATCAAATCAATCCAATTTGTTATTTGATTTGGTTTGAAATTTGTAAAGCCTCTGTTGAGTTCTTATCACGTGACAACTCAGCATGAGGCTGGCTGTTGACGCTAGTTGCGGTAATTTTAACAGTCCTTTTACATTTTTACAGTTGGTGTTAAACTAATTCTTCTTAAATACGATTTCCATGCCAGCATGCCAGCAAGTCTGGCTCTGATGTCACACAACTTTTGAGTTTCGCTGTTAACTATTTGAATTTTCTATTAATTGCGCAGAAATACCCTCATGCTTCACTCGAACAGAAGTGAAGAGACATTTATCCACTAAGATGCGTATTGCTGCATTAAACAATGTTAAAACAAAGAAAAAGCACCGACCAGCAAAAAAGTATGCCGAGTTATTAGAAGGTAAAAAACAACCGATACCCTATTCAGTGGCAAAGCGTGAGTCTGTGAACTGGGAAGACATAAAATATTTTGGTGGATGTGCTTAAACCATAACATACAAATTTTTGTATGTACGTATATTGTAAAATTATTCCGTTTTTTTTAGGTATAAAACTGTCAATAATAATAATTCATCAACATTAGCATTACATCTACTTCCATATTGATAATAAGGACGTTTATCAAATATTTAATCAATCACACGCGCAAATTTCAATTCAACACTCACGGGAGCAAGCAAGCAGCTGGAGAAAAAGCGAGAACTGTGATTGATTACCGATTGAAATGCAAAAATACATTGTCAATTAAAAAGCATCTACAATGTTAATAACGAAAAGGTTATTACTTTTTTGAGACTCATATCTCCTGACTAATTTTAACCCAGTTATTAACAGTTTTTTTAAAAACGAAAAGGTTCTTTCTCCTGATATTTAGAGTAGACATTGTCTACCTTGTCTCACCTGATGCTTCGCCACTGAACCCATTATATATTTGGAAGAACAAAGATTTTCAGAGCTGTTTGATGATGATGAAACTTTTTTCACCATGTGCGCTCTAGAGTGGTTAACGTTTGGCTTTAAAAGGGGCCTGCGTCTGACGGCCGAGGTTTTGGCAATGTTGGCGTTGTCACCATTCAAATTATATAGTAAATTACTATATGGTGCGAATTAAGTTCAAATTAGCATGTAGCAATGCTCAATGTCCTTACTTACTTGACGTTCTTTTATTCTAGTTACGGGAAATTCCAGCAGTGAAACGAAAGCATCTGTTAGTAACTTAAAAGCTAAACATCTATCTTTATTAGTTGATCAACCTAACACTAGTCTGGCCCAGCTTCACAACCTCAAGAAAACCAAAATTAGAATTCTTCCACAAACGTTGTCATCCATCGAATCATTGCCTTCAACTGGCTTGCATGAACCAGCTGTGCTTTCTGTTGAACACAAATATGCCTTAGAACAAACAAGAGATACCTCTGAAGCTAATCAACAGCATTCTGAGCTAATGGAGGAATATGGAATTGAAGAAAAAGGGTTGTTACTTCATGATCCTGCATTGCAGCATCTTAGTCCTGACCTTTGTTACGAGCTGGCCAGTGAGTTAGAAGGTGTGGCGAGTCATGAAATGAAAGACGTTGAAGACATGCTTCGTTTTGAAGAAATTGGGTTGGAAACGTTAGCCCCCTTGAACGAAAAAAATGCACCGTTGAGTAAATCAAAAGGGACCAAGAAAACGGCTGCCAAGTATAACACCAGTATTAAAAAGGACGTTCGAGAGCAAATGGCAAAAGTAAAGATGGAGGTGCTCGATAAAGCTGGGAAGGAAGAGAGCCTTTCTCGAAATCTATATGCATATCTGGATATTTGTGTAAGTTTCTGTTCCTACTTTTCCACTTACATTTTTATATGTGGTAAAACATGGTAAAACAACATGATTTTTGCTGGCTATTAACGAAATTATGTTCAAGTAAAGGGACAGGGTTCTGAAGTATTGGATCTAATTCTTATTTTACAACAGCCATGCTCTCTCCTCAACAGGTCGGTTCTGGACTACAAAACCGAGGATTATCTACGTTATCGTTCTACCGTCAGCGCAATAAACGTTTCAAAAACCTGCCAAAAGTGACTGACATCAAGCTGTACAATATTCTGCTTCATGGCTTTGCTTCGAAGGGCAACATAGGAAAGATCCGGGAAATATTGGCAATTCTTGCAGAGGATCAAATACAACAGGACTGCCAATCGTACGCCGCATGCTTCGAGTGTATTGGTCGAATGCCGAATTCATCAAGCACAGAAAGGATGTTGCATAGATATCATAGCGATATGATCGGACGAGGTTTCACTTTGAATGATTTACTGACAAAGTGCGATTATATAGCGGATCAGAGAGAAGTAGTTTTGAAGGTGATAAAAAAACTCGAGCCTGGGTTCGAACCTGTCATTCCTCCGCCAGACTTTTCCTACTCGTGCAATCTTCTTCAAGACCTAAATGAATCACCGCAAAACATGCGAAAATCTCGGTTTGTGTCACCAGCCGAAGGGCTCATGGCCACAGATGAAATCAGAAAAGTTGTCAAAAAGCAGATTGAAATGGAAATGGGAGACTATATAAGAGTGAAAACAATAGAGAGACGTTCTGAACCAAACGAGACGATTTTACACTACGTAAGTATTTGAAGTCTCATGGTGTGAATTGAAATATGACACTTTCACTATTTCTGCTAATCTCGAAATCTTGCTTTATTTCTTCCATTCGTCTAGCGTGCAAAGCTTGAAGAGACAAAAGCTGGTTGGGAGCAAACCATCAAAGAGTCATTTCAACGAGACTTTGAAGCCTTTCGTTCACAACACAACAGCTACAAGACTTCTCGTCACTTGAATCTCTACCCGTACTTGCGAGCTTTGGATCCGCAGCAATACACCGATATAATCATGCAGGAGATACGAAAGCTAGCTGAAGGATCGGAGACATTCAGCCCGACCACGAACCAGCTTTACAGAGATCTTGGCAACCAGGTTCGGGCCAGGTAGGTTGACACTTGAAGAGATTGCATTGTTGAAAGAAACCAATTATCTAGTTAATGGTGAAAAATGTATGATTGCTGGTTAAAATTATCTTAAATATGTAAATTGAAAGAAACAGAAAATATAGAAATAGAAAACAATTCTCCTTTTTCACTTTTGGAATGATGGGTGAATGAATTTTTGTTAAGTGGCAATGGGGTTCAATAACATTAGCAAGGTGATAACAAGTAAATGGTGTTGAAGCTGCTAAAGCTGTTTAAGCTTTGGTGTTCAAGCTGTAAGGTCATTGTTGAATTCAGGTACCAAGTAAAATTCAAAGCAAACTCGGGCATCATGGAGAAAGTCGAGTCCTTGTACGAGAAATACTGTGACTGGTATTTGAACCCAGGCGATAGTCCCAGCATGAACACGAGGCAAGAATGGCAGCGTTTGATTCACGAAGCTCAATCAGGCCCCACTGTCGTGAGTGACTTGTACTTCTTCATTTTTGAACCTTTTGTTTCGTGGCATTGGCTGTGTGGCACAAAAGCTAATAGCACATTCTTGTTTGTTGCAGATCATGGATGAAAAGCAGTGGCCAAGCACGGTTCTCGCTGGAGTCGGAAAGTTTTTATACAATATAATAATGCGAGATATTAAGATTGACGTCAACGTTACCAAGTCGAACAGTAAAACAAAGTTGGTCTTTTTTTTAATTTATCCTGCATCTAGCCATTGCAATATCAAATTGAAGTGCATTGCAAAATTATTACCTCGATTTTTGCTTTACAGGCACTTACTACCGGCATTCTACACACTATTCCGAACGCAAGGCCGTCTTCTAAAAGAAGAAGTGAAGCCTCATCCGATCCTCTCCCGCCTCTTTCGTGGAGCAGCCCAAGAAGACCTCGTCTTCGAAGTGACAAGCGTTCCGATGCTATCCCCGCCACTTCCATGGTCTTCCGTCACTAGCGGCGGCTACCTGGTGGCTAAGGCCGACATCATCCGCCTGCCTCAGCAAGCTGTCCAGCAGTGGCAGCGGCTAATAGAGACTCCCAAGCCACAGCTGTACCCTGCGCTCGATTCGCTCAACCAGCTGGGGGCCGTGCCATGGACAGTGAACCAGCCGATGCTCGACGTGGTGATCAGCGTGTTTAACAGCGGAGGTTCGCTCAAGCTAGACATCCCCGAGCCGCCGTCGGCTTGTCCGCCACCTGATTCTATCACGCCGGAGATGAGCAAGCAGGAGCGGTTTCAAGCGTACAGGAACAGGATGGCGCTGAGAAGGAAGAAGTCGGAGATGTACAGTCTTTGGTGCGATGCCTTGTACAGGCTTTCCTTGGCCAACCACGTAAGCGCAAACAAACGGAGCGTAAATGGGCTGTTTATTTTATTCAATTGGTGAATTTTTAGGTGTGCAAAATGTCAGTGTGAATGAAGATGAATGAATTACTTATGATATGTTAAAAAAAAAACTAGGCAACTATACTTAACTACAAGTGTTTTATCATTTTTACTTGCCACCCAGGGTCCCTAGACTTTATTGCAAAAACTTTAAAGATGATGAACCAAAAAGATAGAGTACAAATGTTTATTTAGTCATTTATCTTATTATAAATATACTACGTTTTACCGCAGCGCTTTCCTGACATACTAAGTATGTTTTAATGTTAAGAATATTAAAATCACTTCAAAAATACCTGCTAACTCGAGGATTTTAATATATAAGGACTTTAATATTCTTAAAATTATTACTAGCCGTGTAATTGGCTTTAAAAGTTTATTCCTTGTCATGTTTTAATGTCTTTACAAATGCAAAAAGTTAAAAGTTAGTCAATATTGACACGTTATCTCTACTGCTACCAACACTTGAACTTCCCATTACTAGTCCTAGTAACAGTACTAGGCAATTAAAAAGACTGCTCATTAAAATATCCCTGATAGTAAGTGAAAGAGTGTGCAAAATATTAGTTTTTTTCAACAAATGCAAGTTTTATACTTCTCCTGGTGCTTAGGTGAACCAAATATTGAATAATTAGTAAGGAAAGAGAAAGAAGAAACTTATTTTGATATTTTTGTGTAAATTTGGCCAAATTTAAATTTTGACAAAAGTGCGATCAGCATCACCTTAGCCTCAGCCAATTCGGTACCACTGTATCCTGTACAGCTTTTTCCAGCCTTTTGGAGCAGTTTTCCAAACTGCAGGGATAATTAATCTCTAAAATATGAGGTTGCCAACTGCTAAGGCATTCTTCTAGTATTCTAAAGTAGGCATTGAGCCCTTGTTTGACCAAGTTGTGACGTTGTTTGCAGTTTCGCAATGACGTGTTCTGGCTGCCACACAACATGGATTTCCGCGGGCGAGTCTACCCTTGCCCCCCGCACCTGAACCACCTCGGCTCCGACATGGCACGCGCCATCCTGTGCTTCGCAAAGGGGGAGCCGCTCGGCCCTACGGGACTCGACTGGCTCAAGGTATGTTGGTACGGGCGTGTGTACGTGGATGCAAACGTTCTTCTGTATGTACTTATTTATGAATCAGAAAAAATCAACCCAGTGCCTAAAAATAATTTTGCTGATGGCTACAATACAAGAAAAAATGAAATAATTAAGAAAAAAAAAAAGTAATTCTTTAACAGTAATTGATCGAAAGAGTTTTCTATCAATTTGCAGTTCACAGTCTCTCAGATACATTTCAGTTAATATAGTATTAAAATGAACAATACTATGTACAAATTACAATACAAAAATAACAAGTAATTATGCATTTCTGGTGCCTTGGCGTGGTCAAAGATTTTGCAAATTTAATTTCACCACATTGTGGGTTCAGGGATCTGGATTCCAAAGGCAAAAGTTTCCAAATTGGCATTCCGAGTGAGTGCTTATTGTTTGTAATGTACATAGCATATTCTGTGTACAAATTTATTAAAAATCTAGCAAATACTTGCAAATTGACTGGGCCACTTTTGTGACATTTAGTAACTTTTCATTAAAACATCACACTTGCCACAAGCAGCATTTAAGGTGGAGGGAGGGGCAACTGGGAAAACCCACCCGATTTGAAGTTTATTTTAATTACTGCAGCTAAACTATAA